>UYYA01000294.1:0-75264 GCA_900624975.1 Angiostrongylus costaricensis
TTGAATCGAGAGACCAGTAACTTTTTAATGACTCTCAGCATTTGCTTCAGAGATGTGATTTCACTGGCACACGATAAATCAAGCAATCAAAAAACCTGTTGATGTTGCAGAGCTATCGCCATATTCGCCATTTGATTTGTTTGTGATAGCGACATCTGCAAATATTTAACTTTAGCGACAAAACTAACGGTAAAAATAATAGAGTATAGTTTTTTACGCACTATGCCACGTGAGCCCCGCCCTAATTTACAACTGAAAAATCCGATGTCCTTTCTTTTGACAAGCACACGTGAGGATGTCACTATGTTATCTATTTATCCCCAAAAGATGATATTTCGGCGGATTTCGACTTCTGCATAGTCTACGAATATCAAATTAGTTCCAACCTAGTCAGCCAAAAACCTCTACAAGTTCAACATAAAAACAATGATACCTAGAACTCAGCCACGTTGGAAATAAAACAGGTTTTTGACACACTTGCCACGTTCTATGGTCTTCGTGTATACCACGAAGAGGCTAATGGTGCAGAGTTCACATTGACGGGCAATGTGCCTCTCACATTAAAATATCAGTTTAAAATACTGTGTGGGATCCCGCGTGATTACTACACACTACTCCCGCAGTTCATTTTCAGATTCTTGCAATCTACACAGAATCCTTCGAGAGTTTGGCGCACTGAATTTTTCGATTCTTTTCTTTTCGAGTATGGTAACTTCTACATCAAAATCTTTGCCGTAATGTCTCTGTACCCCATCTTCGCCTACTGACCGTCTATACACAACGCAGAATTGCGCAATTTTCCTTAACGGTAGAGATGGTGATTGCATAAGTTCAGGTACGGTGTACATAATCTCTCTGAAACCACTTCGGAACGATCATTTTAGCAAAACAAGTAACCATTCCATGTCCATATAACAGAACGCTCAGGGAACAAAAAAAAAAATGAAATTCACACAAAATACTCCAATTGGCGCGCAGGAATACAGACACATGACGGGAAACACTTTAAAGTTGCAGTTATCAACCTTGCACGGGAATCGAAAACTTCACCGCGCCAAACTCTCGACGCATTCTAGATATATTCGAAGCATCCAAAAAAGAGGGGAGAAAAGAAGTGGGTATTAACCATCCATGTAAACTTCGTACGGTTAAACTCCGTGTGTAATACCTAAACTGAGACAAAACGGCGAGTATGTGAAGTTGTTTTACTTCCACTGCGATTGAAAAACAGGTATGTACGTGAAAACAGGTATAAACAGCCTTTCTGTTGGGATTATGGAAATGTTTGGCTGATTAGATCTCAGTTAACTTAACCCTTCTAGGCTCTGAAGAAGGCGAAATTTGCCAAAACGACAGTTTTTGTGAATAAATAGTGTAGTAACAACATGGTCACGGTTATCAAGAAAATAACGAATTGTTGATCAATGCCGAAGTTAAATGAAAGTCGGTACTACAATTCAAAATTCTATTCAGTAGAATTTCTTGAATAGCACGTATCATATGCCCATATACAGCTGGTTTGAAAGGAAAACAAGCTCTCCACATCTATGAAAAAGTAGTTTTCAAATTCAACCAATAATTAGAATCATACCTGAGCAGCCAGTGTATTAGCTCCGCTGGTCCCCATGTTTGCCTGAAGAGCGGAATTAGCAGTCAATGGCGAAGCCTGACAAACTGTAGGAGATGGGTTGCACTGTGACAACGATGACGTGGTTGGTGAATCGTCTTTGTGTCGCTTAACTGCTGGAGATGGTGCTAAACATATAGCTGTTTATATAAATTGATATAGAAAAAATCTAAACTTTTGACTTCTCATACCTCCAACTGATGACCTTTTCAGTTTAGCAGACACTTTCCGAAACATCTCTGCAGAAATTTCATGATTTAGATGCTCGTCATGAAGGGTGGTGATTTTAAGCAACTGTAAAACAACAACTAAGAAAAAATAATAACCTACAAACAACGGACCTCTTGCAATAAAAAAAATAAGAAGTGACGTAATCCATTTCTGACCTGCTCACTGAAACTGTAGTTCAAGCGAAGCATTGCTCGACATCCTGATGGCAAATAGTGTTGATTGGGGCGTTTGCCAATACCTGATATATTGCGTTTAATTCATATCATAGGAGGAAACTACTCGATATCCGTAAAATTCCAAGAAAAACAAGTACAACTGCCAAATTCCATTATTCCAAAACATAAGAGCAAACAGAGGGCGAGTGTGGCGCAGTGGTTAGACATGCCCTGTATTACACGTGTGCATTTCATTCTTTAGGGGACGGTAAATTTTTACCAGACTCGTCTAGGAGGATAGTAGCATTGACTCGATACACGGGTAGGCCACCACGAAACCACGAACAGACCAGATATGCACTAAACCATCTCTAACGATGCTTTATGAAGTGCAATGTACGGTGCATTCCTCAGGAACTGATCTCGATAACTTCAACTAGTTCCATCTTCGAAGCCGGCTTCTCTCGCAATGAATCTAAAGGATGTTCAAAGGCTTAAATTATGAATGTTGCCACGTTGATAACTTGATTCGGCAGGTAAATTCTTCTTTTCCAGCGTTCCACACACAGTGCACACAGCTGTGCTCCACATTATGGTTTATTACTGTTTTCGGACAAGATTTTTTTTTACTACAGTAAAAACATATAGCGCTACAATGACCGAATCATCTTGTAATTGATGTTTATAGAGATCCCAACCTTCTTTGTGCGATATAACCCCAATACTATCAGCCGATTACAAATGAATCACTACCACTTCACAACTCCTGTGGAGGAATTGCATTTTCTCCCGGGTAGATTACGACATCAACACGAAATACTATAGGTTCGCACAGTTATTTTAGCCCTCGTGATTCAGTTTCTTTGTCCCTTTCCAAACTAAAAGAGACCACAGAGGCGTAGGCGGAGAGGAAGACGACTCTGTCAGCTGGTAATAGCATCTGTCTATGCTAATTGTAGGTTACCGTGCAATGAACAACGCACATTATAGAGATCGACAGGCCGAAGTACGAGCACAGCTGCTCGCAAGAACTTCTTTTCCTGAATTTCATAACGGATACGAATTCAAATTAAAACCCTTGGAAATTTTCTACCATTTCGATCAATAATTGTAGAGAGAAAAATCCGTATTAAAAAGACAAGTAACAACTTTTTGTTCAGGTCCTAAGCAAACAAAAGCCACAGGTATGCTGGAAAACAATTCTTGGACCCTTGAAATGCTCGCTAAATAAATAAATAGTGTACAGTTCTTCCTAAATAATCCTTCTCTACCTCTCTAAGATAAGTTTTACCCATGTCGGCAAATGGCTTTGAAGAAAAATGTAATATACGCAATTACTATTTGGGAATTCTGATCATAGGAAGTACGGCAAAATACAATAAAACTATTACAAAGATTTGTTTAGAAACCCAGCACGACTTGATCACTGCACTAGTAACCCTATTTCTTCACTAGCGAATAATTTCAGACCGACCTTGTGCCTCGGTACTACTACGGCAAATTTGCGGTTACAGGTGGGCTGTTTTTTCGCCTAAGAAAACGGCGCTCGCAAGCGCCACATGTTCTCTGAGGCGTACCTAATTATACATGCAGACATGTCCGTTTAGACGATCATGATGACCAAGAGAAAACGTGCGACGCGACAGATGGGTGAATACATGCTGTGGTTCGCACAACATGAACAGGTGCTGGCAGCTTACCTCTCATTCTTGGCTCACCATAATGAGCACAGTGAAACACCACATAGCGATATTTGAAGCGATGATTGACCGTTCCATCAGGTTCTCTCAATGTTTCTGATGAAGCCACACGGAATGGATGCAAGCATTTTCTTTTCCACGCCTCAAATGCCTCGTCAAATTCGGCGTAGCTAAAGTGGCCATTATTAAACTGTGACAAATGCAACATTTCAACGTAACCTTCACCTTGAAAAACGAGCATCATGAGTGATCAAAGGTACATCGTTATCACTCTCAGGTGCTCCATGAACGGGTTTCGGAACAACTGGTGCTACCGTATTCACAGCCGGACTTGCCGCATGAAATTCCGTTTGATTGAAGCTGGGTACACCAGCGATTTGTGGAACATCGGCACGAATGTTACTTGTCCTATGCCCACTGTGCATTGTCGAATTAACTTTTGGAGGCACTGAAATGTATTTCTTTACTTAAATCTTTGGCTACAGGACATTATGTATATCCAGCAATTCAGTGGACACATTAACAAAAGTAACCATCTACCATATGTTTGTAAATGTTGTGTTTAAATTGATCTAAATCGATCGAAATTTTTAAAGAAAAGTAGTATTAAATGTGAAACCTACGTAAACACTAATACGGATGAACTGCCGGTTCTACTCAGCATAATTCAATTCTGAGAAAAATAATTCGATTCTTGGAAGATAGCGACATAAGATACCTATTCCCTACCTGGCATAAGATCGGTGAACGTCGGAGCAGCTGCTTCATCAACTAGTGTCGTAGATACAGTGTTATCAGATGAAGGATGTGAGATGGTGCTGGTTGAAGCTATTGAGGCAGTTGATGTGTGTGGGATATCCTAGAAACTACTTTCTCTAGCACATTAACTCCTCGCAACTGTTAGATTTGAAATGTGTTTATTTACAAAAACATCACCGCAAGCGCGGCATACTCTTAAATGCTAGTGCCGGAGACATCAAAAAGCATATCGAATGACGGAGGGCACATAGTCTTGAATTCATCACTGTGACAGATGATATCAACTTGATGTATAGACTCGATAAGCATCTGGAACAAAGAAAAGAACAAAAATATCTTACAACTTACCACATGAAGTTCTTCCAGATGATTCGGGCTACTACTGCTACTGCATCCACTGCTACTTCCAGTGCTGCTACTCCAAGCATCATAATGAGCTTTCTTCGGAGGAACATGCTGAAACCACAAAATTTATATAAGGGTAGGAAACCCGACAACGATGGAAGGAACTGACCACAAAATCAGGGAATCCATATATTTCTACTGGGTAATTTTGACTTGGCTTTTCGGAAGCTGCCATCGCATTAAACTGAAAAAGGATTATTAAAATTAAGCTAATTAACCTATCCACAGAAATGAATCGAAGACGGACAACATATGACACGCTCGGTCCAAGTGATAAATGCTATTTCGAAAATATGCCTTTCCTATACATAGTTGTTGGTTGATTCTCTCAAAGAATCCGGAAAATCATAAGCAGTGATTCTCGGCAGTAATAGGGAGGTTGGCTAGAAAGGTAGTGTGGTGAGTTACGCAATGCGACCCAGCCACGACCCGGCTGTGCGCAAAACAAATCAGACCTTAGGTCAGCAATGAAATAGACTCAGTAGTAACCTCCAATGGCATAGTTAATGAGTGACCTCCATTTTTTAAAAGCAATAGATCCTCTAAGGAAGAAATGACCTAAATCAATAATGCTGCCTTAATGACGTTCAGATGACCAGGGTGTTAAATCTCAGAAAAAAAACTGCTGCCAAGATTCTCCAAATAGTTCAGAATAACGTTATTATATATGCCCGCAAAAAGCAACTACTAGTTTACATAATGGACGTAATTACACTCAATTTAAGAATGGTCAAAAATGATGGCAGGTAGATTGGTGAAGGCTACGGCAGTCGGCAGTTACGCTGCATCTATGAACCCACAAGGGCTATGTAATCATAGGATATGCTCCGCCCATGCCAACGGCAAATGGCGCTAAAGCAGTCGATGCTGGAGGACATAGCTTAGGTAGGGATCTGCTCAGATAGGATGTTACCACAGTTATTTAGGTTACCTGAATGGGGATCAGAATATCTCCATAGGCAACCTTTCACAGCCGATATATGGGACAGGTCACACATCGGCAGAGGGGAACTTAGAGTTGTTTGGCCATAACACAATAGTTGCGCTTCGATACCAAACCATGTTAACTCCACATTTACGAACCAAGACAAACTGTAGCAAAACCAGCATCATTACCATGTCGTTATAAATTTGTTCAAGCTTACGTTGTAAAACCCATTCGCTAAGAAAAGAACTGATACATCCGAGATTCACGCTTTCACCTAAGAGTTAGGTGTTCATCAGTGAGGCGAATCTCAGTTTGTATTTCTTCTGCGTCCAACAATTCGTAGAGATACAGTGATTGAGTATAAATAATTCCACCACGTCTCGCTCATTCAAACCCATAGCGGGATATGCACCAGCGCTGCAACGCTCTTACGACATCCATATGTCGCGCCTGCGCTTGTGTACCGTAATCGCATGCATGCCACCGCCACCGTACGGACTAGAACTAAAGGAACTCGAGAATTCAGTACACACTTCTGTATTTAAATTTAACGAACACAAAGGGACAAACACTCAAGTAGAACATGTGGCGTCGACCAGTCCGCTTAGGAAGTGCCGTCCACTTGGGTCTATGGAGCACTGTAGAAATGAATGGTTGCATATTTGGATTATACAATGACTTGCGAAGGCCTACTGATCTACAAGTCAGTGTTTCTATTATCTAAAACAAGCCTGGTACCAAACTGCCGACCTCAGTGGGATGGAGGCTTGTTCAACCCGGCGTACGGATCGAAGCTGTGTGTTTCACGGCATATCGTGAGATAAACATACCTCAATAATAAGAAAGACAAGTGTAAACCAATAATCTCACCGTTGTAAAATGATTATTTGCTTTACATATTTGTAGGTCTAATAGGCTTAATTCTATAGCAGTTTTTCCGTCAAAACTTTAAGCAGTAAACAAAATATTCCCTTGCTGAACAGTTCGAACTACATACTGCCACTTCTCGCTCTTCACTGAATTTGTGCATTCTTTCAAAGGCATTTCCAAATCATTACGTCTATACGTTTAATAACTTCATAGACCCCCCCCCCACACCTCCCAACGCTTTGCTAGCTTATTGTGAATGAAGGTATTTTAGGGAGTGCGATGTACGGCAAGAATGAGAAGGTAGATGTTTGACATTTCCATTTGGAAATTGGAAAGTCAGCTAAGAGCAAACCTACACGGATACCACCTCAGCCTCGGGAAAAACCTAGTTGTGAAGCGGCGAATATCTCTTCAGTCAACAACAGCCTGCCACTACTTGCGGTGATGGTCTAAGAATATTCCGAGATGGGTTTTTCGAGACTCTAGATGCAAATCTTTACCAAATAAAAAACATATTTAAATACAAGTAACTCCCAAAAAGATATATATGTATGTATTTGTAAAAAAAGGCCCGAGAGACACATATATGGCCCAGCCGATGTCGACCTTCTGCTTACCTTATTTGTCTCTAGAACGTATTTAGCAGTAGTGGATACTTTATGAAGAAAAAAAACCAATGAACAACTTTTTTAGGGAAATCTAAGCCAATGCCAGAAGTTCAAAATGGCTAGGCTCTGAAAAATTTGAAATAGAGAAAATATAAAATAGGGACTACTTACTACACAAACACTTCGTGAGTGTTTTAACTTCCTTCACCTCACAACATCCTCAGGCAAACCAAAACAAGACGACAATGAAACGGATTATGCTGTGTTAACAGTTTTTGCAGAACAGCACTACATCTTAAACGCGGGCAAATGCGTTTCTCAATAGTGGATACGAAGTTTCCGTAGATTGTCACTATTAGTGAATGCGATTGTTGAAGAGAATCGAACACAAAAGGCTGTGCAGTAATACACTTATTCAGAAAGGATTACTTAAGGAGCTTAATGTATTCAAAACAAACAGCTACCTTTGATGCTGCAAAAAATCATCGTTTCCCTAAAAATAGGAAGAAATCACCTAGAGTGTCTATCACATAAAATCCCCAAGTAAATAAAGCTGTACAAGATTCTGAAAAACAACTTAAAAGAAAATATTAATGTGGAGATCTGCGGACTTATGGATGATAAGTGTCCTGAAACAAATATGAAAACTAGTAATTTGTTCCACGTACCGGTACCAACTAAAAAGCTGATCGGATGGAGAACCTTATATCGTAATCACCCCTATTTTTTAGTTTGGATGGGTTGTTTTAAGCACTGAAATCTAGTTAGCAAAACTCCTGTACTATCTATAACTCACCTCAGGCGATTGCAGTCGATTAGTAGTCTACAGTAGTGGCTATCTCGATGTAGACGTATTTCCCTGATTGCGTCAACAACGCATAGATGACTGTCTGGATATGTGCCGAGTGCTCTACGCCACGATTTTCACCTACAGAGAGGAAGAGCTATCCGTTTGGTCGGAGAACACAAAAGAGCATGCCGATGGAGAGGGTAAGCAACGAGGGCGGTACCGGTTCGGCCAGCTTGCACAAAAGAGCAGACGTAGCCGAGATGGCAAAGAGCGAGGGTCAGCCCGAGACCATCTGCCGGGATATGCAAATTGTGGACAGCAGCAGAAGTCCGAAAAATCGCTCTCAAATCTGACATTAAGCACAAAGAAATTTGGTGAACAGATAGATTAGCAGTGTTAAATCATGCATGGAAGAGAGCAAGAAGAGCACACGTCATGAAGAACGTCGTACGAATATACTAACTTCGGAACTCGGTATGAGCACGCTGTATAAAAAGATTTGAGAAAAACAACCACTAGCCTACTCCCTAACGAAGAAGCGAAAGCCGTTAAACTACCAGAAGCACAATATATAACTTCCACTATGGTAAGTTGTTTGCTCCATGAATAATATTTTCTTCACTGATTCCACGAGTAGTAAATCCTGATCGAACTCATTCTACTACCTGAAAAACTTAATTTAGCATACACCCCAGTTTCCGAATCTCGAAAACCACTCCGAGTATCAAAATGTTTCACAGGCTTAACACATAGCATAGCAATCCACCAGTGTTATTAATCTTCGGTTTCACTAACCGAGCGAAAAGTATGTAGCTACAACCTAATGGCGACCTCTGACAGCCCTAAAGGGTCAGCCATGCATTATGTAACCACCATCAACTATCGATCGGGTCAGTTCGGTGGTACTCGAAGTAAACAATGATCAAAGACTACGGTAATCGTTGTTATACAGCCGTCCAAAGGTAAAGTTTCTTTGATTCTTGCGACAAACAACTGATACTATCTAGCACGGTAATGAGACGGGAATAAAAACATTGAACGAAACCCGAACATGCAGAAAGCTTATGAAAATTTAGCTCTGAAGGAAGGAAGTCATACGGAACTCAACATAAGCATAAGTATTCGAACATTAGCACTTTTCAAACCCGATAATCAGTAAGTACAAATGTTCATCGCACAATCCATATAATGGTGAAATCTGTCAAGTTTGAGTGAGAGCCGTAGCAAGGATGAGTAATGTCGTCAGTTTTTCGGATGCTCATATAGTGGAAGACAAAGAAAGTTGCTCTAAAAAGCGGATCCAGGCGCACAATGTGGACACAAATCCGAGTGCCCAATTGAATGGCGCGAACTAAGGGACGAGCTATACATTGGAGAAAAAAACGTAGATGCATTCTTACCAATTACGATGAGAAAGGAAAACTGCAACAGAATGCAACTTCCATAACGAGAAATTTTCACACTGTAGTTTAACCATATATAATATCTGTAAACAAAATATCAGTAGGCATTGTAAAAAATTTGAAGCTAACCAGTGTTTCTAGAGGGTTGGGCTTTGCAAAACCTACGTTCTGGTCCAAAAAGCAAAAGCCGCCGAAACAATGGTATATTTTGAGTTAAAACTTCCACAATTTAAACATATTTCTCTACTTATCCTCACTTATGTTACCTGTAACCCTACCAGTCATCGAATAAAACACCATGGAAGATTTTCACCGTCAAAAAATATCTGCCAGCGGCCACGCGTCAGAGTTCTCCAGTAAGCTTTACACGTTCGATGGAAAGAGCACCAACCGTTTCATACGAAATTATAACCTTCATTGCTTTGTGAAGGCCGATTAAGAGCTCGCTTGAACTCTGCAATTGTTAAGTACTGTAGTTTATTGCTTGCGTTTCCGTGAAGCAGAAGTAGAAGTTGAAGGTGAACTTGGACACCTTTCTATATCACCCTTCTGTCACTGACACTAGGCCGAATCGACATATAGGATACACATATACTCAAGTATACTTAAGAACAAATACATGGGTATCATCAAATCTATATGGAAGACAGGTTAATCTCAGCAAGATAGAATCCACTTCTTTAATCTTGTGCTTCAGTGCATGTTCAAATTCCTACTGTTCTTAAGCACGTCTATTATTTGAGGATGAGCTATGTAGTGTCATAACTATCTCACTAAACAGCCCTTATCCGAGGAAATCAACGGACCAGCTAACAAGTTCAAAAAGGAAACAAAGTGATCTAGCTGGACCTACTAACCCATTAACATAGAATATGCTACGTGCTCCCTTACGCTGTATTCATAACCGAAGTGATCGTGCTGCTTTCAAACAAGCTGACACTGTTTTTGAACAACAACTGATTTATTTGACTAATGACTGGAGCTGAAATTCTTATTAGGGGGAGGTTATCGGTTAAACAGCGTTAAGTGCTCGAAAGCACTTCAATAGCGCTAGGGCACTACGACTTTACTGAGTTCTACAACATGACCTTCTTTCCCAGCAAGGACTGAGATGTCAGTTATGGTTGTGACAGTGTCGCCACGCAGCTGCTCGCCATAATCCAATAGGATCGATCCGATCAGCCTCCTGCTCATTGTTGGCGCGCTCTTCCCGACGGCCGCGCGGGAATTCGGTCAACCGCCGGCGAAGCGAACAGGGTACGGTAGATGAGAACCGCTGTCTGTCAGCGTAGTGATTTACGCTTCAGCAACGATAATGACGATCAACAGCTGATCGCAATTGATGCTCGACGGATGCGACATGTATCGGGTCGCACATGCACCATATTCCTAATAAATCACTCCACTCGACGCACATTCATCGCTCCTGAAATCCGCGACTTCTGAAGTGCCTCCACATCCAGAAGAAGTGAAGTAGACGCATCAGAAAGTCTTGGATGGAAATGTTAAAGAACAACAACAACTGTTTCTATAGTTCCAATATTGACAAAGGAGTATTTTTCTTCTGAGGTACAGGTAGCGCAGTGAATACAGGGTAACCTGCAGTACACATATGCTCTTCGACCTCGCGCCCAGTGCTCACCAAGCCTTCCATCTCTCCAGAGTACGGAAGTTGTCTTAGAGGATAGCAATAATGACTTGATACATCGGAAGGCCATCACAGGTCATTGTATAGGCCAGATATGCATTTAATCAGCTCTAACGATGCTTGATGAAGACGAATAAATGGCGCATCCCGCGCATGAGATTGATCAACACCTAACGTTTGATTGTTTCTATTCCTCTGTAATACATATTCTCTATTGGAAATGCCTCTGAATTCAGTAATACTAGTAATACTAATAATAGTAATATTAGGTCAGAATCCAATAGGAAAGACAACAGAGAGCTTCACAGTATCATCGTAAACTTCTCGTAATAACTTTCTATTGAGACAAATACGTGGTTCCTAAGTTTACTCTGCCTTTCCATCAGATAAAAGTAGGAGTTAGGAGAAGAAATTTAAAAAACGCAACAGTTAAGTGTTCGAAAGAGGGAGATAAATTCGACACAGACACAATTACAAGTTAATTTGTACGATGACATTTTATTACTCATAAAAAAAATCATCCCCACTATCTGTAGCACTCGAAATTCGTCTGATGTTCTCCAGTTGGAAAGATGACCACGAACAAAGGAACACCAACCACTAAGTTCTTTTGACTAAGAACAAAATTACATTGGAATTAAGACGTCAAACACAAATCACTAGGTTAACCTCTTATTTTCTGCCTACTATAATTTTTCACGGCAGGGTATGATGCGAAATGCAACCACAACGTTGCTGAGGTATTCGCAAAACTTGTACCCCGGGCCACATCGAACTACGGTTACCCTTTCCGGTGGTTCGCCTGTTCCACACTGGACCATTGAGGCACTTGGTTTGCGTTTCTCTCAGCTAGCTTTCTACCTAGCGCTGTCATCAGCAATCACCCGTCAAGTCAAATCTACATCACGTAACAAATCACTATTATATAACGCTTTTTCGATAACTATACTAATTCACTACGTGCTTAATCTCATCAGAAGAACTGCAAAGCATAAAGCGACTTCTCTTTTAAAATCTCTTTCACTCAGTTCTTTACTGAAGCACCGTATACAGACTTCTCAAGCACAATCATATACTTCGATGACGAGTACGTACCATCTCAGCAGGTGCTTTCACCCGTCGCGAGATAGGTCTCTCCGGTCACAAATGGTATGTCGACATGCATACCCATTAACTGGGAGAAAACTGGTTAGATAGATGCTGTTAAACTATGTGCCTCCCTACTAACATACTCCGTTAAACTGTGCTATGTAAACGCTAAATATATAGTCCATTCCACTAAGAATAATTCCACCACCTCCACAACTGCTTGCTAACCAGTCAATTTTTCATGCCTGAAGCTTTTTGTCCTCCTAGTAAATATGAGGGGGAAAGGTCTTCAATACAATGCTCCACCTTACAACTGCACCATGATGTATTATTAGGTTGTAACGTGACTGCAGGGCGCGTATGGCGCAATGTTCGGAGGCGCCCTGCAGTACACACATTGGATCGATTCCCGCGTCCGTGGTTCACCAGGCCTTCCACACCTTCTGGGTCGGCGAATTAGTACGAGACTTGCCTGGGAGGAGAACATCACTTGCACGATACATCGGTATGCCACCGCGAGTCATTGTAAAGGTCAGATATGCATTCAGTCACCTCTACCATGCTACGAATGGAGTCGAATGTATGGGGCATCCCTCAGGGATTGATCAACGCCGATAGTTTTAACGAGACCGTAATGAAGAACATTAGTTCTTGGTAAACTTTAAAATAGAAGGAGAAAAAGGATGAAATGGGCAAGTGGAGATACCACCTGAATCGCATCTACTGCGTGATAAAATTGAAACAAATAAGGAACATTTTGGGAAAGCCTGGATTAGAAAAGCGTACCGATTAAGTGACAACAATACTTTGCTTTCTTAAATCAGTTCCATTCTAAAAGAGTTATCCGGTCGAAAATTATCAATTCACTTGTGATGATCATGGGTACCTAACAGCAATTCTGGAAAAGGAATGCCGAAATTTCGTAGATCGCGCATGTTGAGGCGATCAATCATTCAAAGTATTAGTTTTAGCAAGCATTATTGAAGTATTTTAGAAGGTCGGAAAATTGGTACTAGACTTGTCTGGGAGGATAGCAACCTAACTATAAAGCACATCAAAGGCATCTCCCTTGCGCCAATTTTCGTAAATCGAGAGCCGTAATCGTTACGATTCTAACATATTCCATTAAGAACGGTACGACTAAGCTCTAAAGCTTCTAACCTTGACCTAAGTACGGTCTATGTAGAGTAACAGGATTGTGCAGTTGGTTTATAGGCACTGCAAATTACTTAAAGACCAAATTGGTTTAAAAAGGTCACAAGCACATGTCTTATTACACTCGTGAAAAGCACGAAGAAAGTAGAAACGTAAAATAAAACAAGAACGAAAAAAAGTGGGAAGAATTTGCAAACACAAAAAGCAACTCACAAATTCAGCGACGTTCGGATCACTAAGTACAGGCGCTCGGTCAAACTGATCGTCTTCCCCGACACTTCCGATACAGATGCGACTAGTCAGACTCATCTCGGACTCAGAATGTACTGAAAGCCACATCAGCTGTTTGTGTGAAGAAGAAATTTGGAAACGAAAGGAAAACAAACGAAGATTTCTACGAGGTGCATGTAGAGAGGAGGAAGATGGGGATATGAGTGCTTAGGGAAATGGGTGCTGCCACGAGGACCTATCGCCATGTGCCGAGCTCAGTACGAGACATTAGAAGAGAACAGAATGGAAGAAGTTTACAAATGGGTTGTCAAAATGAAGACACAATGACAACAGGCGATAAGTACCCATCGTTTGCCTTGTCAATATCATCACCCTCTTGTGTTTCTCTGCGATTCGGGTTGACCCGTAAGCGACCCTTGTGCAGGACGTGTCCCCAGGAAACAGGGCTATCGCTAAGGAAGTTAAACACTTGAACTCGAGCCACAACTGCGATCTACAATACCATCACTGTACTCTGGGATCAAACGATGTTCATAGAGAATCGATTTCAGGAAATGTGACGATGAAAGGAGAGACGAAAGATGAAATCGAAAAACATATGCTCACCATTATGTTTCTGTGGTCAGTGTACTAGAACTCCTTAGTTTGAACAAGCATCCTCTATGGTAACCACGATCGAAAGGAAATCTGAAGTCTTCCAATATCGAAGAACCAATATGAGGCTTTTCCTTGTCGCCTCTAATTACTTTAACAATAGCAGCAGATACTGAAAAGAACTTACCAGAGCAGCAGATCCAACCGAGATTCCACAGACCTGTCCTCGAGCAGAGGTCGCAGTGACGTGAACTGGCTATGCGAATCCCGCAATCACACATGCACGTATGGATTTCCCTGTAAGCAACATTCCAGAAAAGATTATTTTAGTATCAGCCAGCCTTTGCGACCACAAACGACTGTGGATCATCGACTCAGATCACCGCGGCTCTGAAGAAGACGAAAATTTCAAAACGTTAGCCGAATAAACTACTTGTAACAATCTAAGAGGGTTCAACTTACACATGTTTGTTGTATAACTTCATTCGACTCGACGTCTTCGTCCTCTTCAGAGCCGATGGTACTCGCTGTTCGTTCACGGTCGTTCGACCTCGCGTTGTGGATCTTCGCAGTCCTATTGAGTCGAACCTTCTTGAGTGGAGGCGCCGTTGAATGGATTCAACTCACTCAATGGTGTCATTTTTAGCTGAACAATCTAACCATATATATTGATTATTTATGCTGAGGTTAAGTGAACGTCGGTTTTGGATAAAAAGGGTAAAGCTCTCCACGTTGAACAATCTCTGAGGGATGTGCCATGCATCCTACTTCGTTAAGCATCTTTGGAGGTGATTGAATGCATATCTGGCCTTTCCAATGACTCGCGGTGGCCTACCGTCATTGCTGCTATCCTCCCAGACAAGTTTGATGCCAATTTCGCTACCCCGGAGGGATAAACGGCTTGATGAATCTGGGGCCGACGATTGATCCCATGTGTACTGCAGGGCTCCTCCGACCACTGCGCCGCGAGCGCCGTAGTCAGTCTAGTCGGTAAAATCTAAGAGGAGGTAATTATCAATGCAGAATTGTTTTATGCAGCTCCGACCCACAAAGTTCAAAACACGAAGGTGTTCTTCAAAAAAATTTTCAAAAAAAAAAACGAAATGAAAGGTGTTCTACACTGTGAAGGCTGCAATCGATTGAGCAGTTATTGCAAGGACCGATGAACTATTCTGTTTTCTGTCTAAAGACGATTCTTAGTGGACTCGCCGATACACGGCTTAGATTATTATGTTGCTTCAATGATTTGCATCAGAATAATTGGAACTGCTGGAAGATCGTGTTCGTTTAATGCGTAGTTTTTGTACAAAGAAACACCGAGCGGTTTATGCGGTCATCGATCCACTGGTCCATCCATCGGTCAGCAGTGGCCTTCTGGAGTCCATATCCCAGTACCGCATTTCTTGAGCACTGCGGATCGACTTGTTGGTTTGGTGTGCGACTTATGTATTGTGTACGATGCCTACTGACCGATATAATTTGATTGTAACGAGATCTATTCATTTTGCAACACTCACAAGGTTGTTTATGATAAAATACGCCGGAGGATGAATTTTCTTTCCTGTAATAAGTTTTGTTCCTCGCCTGGTATAAAGTGTAGTGGAGTTTTTTTCTCACCACTGGGAGAACCCCAACCGACACATATTGTACAATTTTGTGTTCGTAAGGGATTTCAGACATGTATAGGAACTTTTCGAAAAATTACAAAGCATGGGCTTTCCCAGAATAATTTATTACGAAAGCATGGCTTAACAGCTGTACTTCGCTTCGGAAGCTTGGTCGAAGGAACTGGTTGATCTCCTTAGATTCTACTCAAATCGTTTTTTTCCTTCATCGCTAAGTTGGGAGTTAGATCGATCTTGTTTAACGGATCGAATGATATTCCGACATGGAAACATTTTTCAGCTTCATTACTCCTGTTCTTATTCTTCTATCTCATATTTCATTCTGATGCGCGAAAATATGCTAAGCGCTTGTAGCGCAGTGGTCGGGGCGCCCTGTAATGCACGTGGGGTCGATCCCCGCGCCCAAGGCTCACCAAGTCTTCCATCTCTCCGGAGTCAGCAAATTGGTACCAGACTCCTCTGGGAGGATAGCAATATTGGCTCGATACATCGGCAGGCCATCGCAAGTCAGTTAAGGCCAGATATGCATTCAGTCATCTCTAACGATGCTTAGTGAAGTCGAGTGCATGGCGCACTCCTCAGGGATTGATCAACGCAGAGAGCTTTATCATTTTTTCTTATACGAAAATAACACCCGCTTTATAAGGATTTCGGGTTGAATAAACATGTTTTAAAATGGGTAAACTTGAATATCCTATAACTTGCCAAGTATTTGAATAGGTCTTATATTCAAACTGTCAAGATAATTCTAAATCCCAGTTTTCCAGGTAATCGAACATACAGAAAAATGTATAGTATAGAAATGTCCTTTGGGAAGTTTCACAGAGTAAGAACTTCTGCTGTTTGACTATAGAAATTCTATAGAGTTCAGATTTTGGATGAGTTTCGGAGATCCAAAACTGAACCGCAAGGAAGAGTGCGTTATGATCACCCGAGACGTCGCGTTGTGTCCCAGAGTGATTCTTTGACCTGATCCTGGCGCATTCCACGCCCATGTAGGACCCTCTGCGGCTGGTTTCCACCAAATGACCGGGAAGCTTATAAAGGACAAAACTGTGAGCATTTTTGAAACGGACCGTCATTTAACCTTGGCATGAATGATCAATGTACACTATTTCATGGATAAGCTAACACGAGGTTACTACCAAAGATTTATTCGGCTAACGTTAAATGATAGTCGGTTTGAAAAAGTATTCACTCTCCATTCGCTGTGTGCCAGCTAACATAATACCGACTGCTGCACGGTGGATTATGCGGATTATTGAGAAACAAAGTATTATCAACGGATTGTCATTACTAACAACCTTTCTGCCTAAAAAAGCATCGTAGGGTGGGGTTGCCTCATTGCTTCACTGAAGAGGATCCGTCTCGCTACGACGGCGTGTATGCTGCATCGAGAAAGCGAACGATTGTCTCGGATCGTCGGCTCTGACGATGACGAAGACATCGGAACGGTAACCGACTAAATATTTGGTGGAAAATCATCAGTACTTAAAAGAAGCTGTTTACTATGTGAATGAGAATTTATGTGGTAAGATTTGTCTGCTGAGATTATGAAAGTGCTTGGCTGAGTAGATTGTAGGTCAATTTGACCTTTCCAAGTCCTGAAGAAGGTGAAACCGGCAAAATATCAGCAATTCTGAACGGCTAAATGCTGTAATAACAATCCCGTGTTTGCTCATCAAGAAAACGATGTGCTAAGGAAATAGTTTCGTTCGTACTAAAGTGGCTGTCGCCTTGAATACTGTTCAACGACACAAAATGGTTCCGTTGGTCCGTGGAAGTTCAGGAGCTACAATGGCTCCGTATTACCTCCATGAAAACCTATTCTTCCTTATCTTTCTGCTTCGCTTTCTCCACTATCTTGATCACATGATGTCAAATACCTTAAACGCTTTCAGTTTTGTAAGTTATAACAAATTGAAAGTCGTTGAAATGGAAGAAGCAGTCATTCTGAGCGCTGGGAAGAGTCCATCAATTTCGTTACGTACCTACTAAGCTTCTATTACAAGGTCGATATAGATTTATTGAAGCATCATTGCATTTGTGTATATGTACGAATGTATTTTTTTTGAAAACTGATTTTCATCCCATTTAAATAAAAGGACAAAGGATAAAGCTCTCGGCGCTGATCTATCCCTGAGGGATGCGCCATGCATTCGACTTCATTAAACACCGTTGGAGGTGACTGAATGCATATCTGATCTTTACAATGACTCGCAGTGGCCTACCGATGTATCGAGCTAGTGATGCTATCGTTCCAGACAAATCTCGTGGCAATTTGCCGATCCCGGAGGGGCGGAAGGCTTGGCGAGCCACGGGAGCGGTGATGGATCCAATGTGTGTATTGCAGGGTGCCTCCGAACATTGAGCCACGCGCCCCCTATTCCATTTAAATAGGGCTATTCAATGTTAAGGTTATTAGTTAGCTTGCACAAACCGGCTACAAAAAACTTCTTATTGTGTCTAAAGTTTCGGAGTTCTTGCCTTATTCAGACTCTGTATGATTCCATCTGGATTTTCTATAACTGTTATTCTTTATGATATGGAGTACAGGTAATATGGAGTACAGAAGCCAGGCGAAACAAAGGACCCGGATGATCTGGTGGTGAACGCGTTAGCCCCCGGAAAGGGTAATTGCGCGTTCGTTTCCCACCACAGACACCTGCAGTCTGGAGTTTGGCAAATATCTCAGCATCGTTGTGATATGGTGTAGTCCGTAGTTGCATGTGGTCGAATCGAATGCAGCGGAGCATTCACACATCACAGAAAGTAACTGGTTAGGACACTGGACTCGAATCAATGGGGCTTTGAAGAAGACGTATACGCCATGGCATTAGCCACAATAAAATATTTTTTTCTACCAACACTGTGTAGGTTCATCAATACGACGAATAATTGATGAACAGCTACAACTATGCTGCGATATACAACCACAACGTTACTGAGATATTTGCAAAACTCTGGACCGCAGGTGTCTATGGTGGGGAACGAACGCGCTATTGTCCTTTCCGGGGAGTAACGCGTTCACCACCACACCATGCGGGTCCTTTGTTTCGCCTGTCTCTCAGCTGTTTCTATCGATCTTTGCCACAGCAATCACCCGTCAGCGGGATTGATCTGGGGCGCCCAAATCGGCATAGAACCCAGTTATGCTGCGGCTGTAGTTGAAATCACAATATTATACCTTTTCATTTTCTGCCTACTATAATTTCGCGGCAGGTTACTAAGCGAAATACAACCACAACGTTGCTGAGATGTTTGATTTCAACTACAGCCACAGCTTAACTGGGTTCTATGCCGAATTGGGCGCCCCAAATCAATCCCGCTGATGGGTGATTGCTGTGGCAAAGATCGATAGAAATAGCTGAGAGACAGGCGAAACAAAGGACCCGCATGGTGTGGTGGTGAACGCGTTACTCCCCGGAAAGGACAGTAGCGCGTTCGTTCCCACCATAGACACCTGCTGTCCAGTTTTCCAAATATCTCAGCAACGCTGTGGTTGTATTTCGCTTAGTACCCTACAGCGAAATTATAGTAGGCAGAAAATAAAAAGTATAATATTATGCTGCGATATTTGCAGAACTCAGAACACGAGGTGAGCTTCGAACCCGCGATTAACGTTTCCTGGCATCCACGTGTTACCGCTGTACCACCGACGTCCTTGGTTTGCCTTTCTTTCAGCTAGTTTCTTATCCTAACAATGCTAACGGTAGAAACTGGCTGAGAGAAAGGCAAAGCATGACTTCGGTTATGTAGTGGATAACACATGAGCATCCGGAGAGTATCATTATGGTTTCGAAGCACACTTGGGATTCCGGGCTCTGCGAATATCTCAGCATCATTATGGTTGTATTTCACATAATACCTTGCTATGAAAAAAATAATGGGCAGTAAATAATAAGTTAAACATCACTGATGAGCAGTTTATATGTGTGCATTTGTACGTACGTATTTATCTATATATGTGTACACTAGTATGGTAGTTTTCGCGCTGATGACGACGATGCTACGCTGTTGTGTTGTTTGGTCTCACCGTCGTTAGTGAGATAATTGATGACGGCGAAGTTCGGCCAACGACGACAGCGTGAGACCAGGCCACCTTGACGTTCGCCGTTGTCGTTCAACCGGACGCTCCAGATTAAAAACCATACTGACTCATTCCCGACTCTCTGCGGCCATTATGCAGTAAATCAGTGTTTATTCGCTCTATAATATTATGTAAATATCTTTTTTGTTTATCGAAATGCAAAATAATCCCTGGGAGTTCGAGATCAGAGCGTTTTCTATTTTGGTGTGGTCGACGCATACGGTAGTGATGGCTTTAGAACATCAAAACATTTACTGTCACTTTTAAGCACTGTGATGAACTAGTTTGTCATTTATACAGCAGTAGTGCCGTATTACAAAGGTTGTTTTGCTTCAAAAACACCCTCAGTTGAATGGTCTCATCTTACAAGTCTGTTTTCTTTTCTATCATAAGTTTATAGGAGCTCCGACCTGAACCACATGTTCCTTGGTGTCTTACGGAGTGTCTCATTCAATTTATACGATGGGAAACAGATCAGCAAACCTGTTAGAGTTATAATAGGTAAAAGGAGACCTTATTAATAGAGGATGATAACATTTCAGTGTGCCGAAGAAGTCTGACAAGATCTTTTAATAGGTCTGAAAAGCTCCTTCTTGTTTATTTTGCCTTAAAAGTGAGCTTTTCAAAGTGAACTGAGTACAAACCGTTCGATGTTTATCCCTCAAAATGCACTGTCTTCCTCTGAATATTTTCACCATACTGGAGCTGGTCGCATATTTAACCCATACAGTGACCTAAATGGGCCTACCGATTTATCAAGTCAGTGCTTTTATCCTTCCAGATAAGTGTGGTACCAATTCGTCGACCCCGGCTGTATAGGAACTAGCCGGAGGAGCCAAACAGAACCAACTAGGACGCGAGCTGCAGTACAGTTCTACCATCTGCGTAATATGCGACCGGTTAGAAGTACCACGCATAACGGACAATTTTTCAGTAAATTGCAGAATTTATTGGTAACCGACAGGGTTACGATTTGAAACGAACATAGTATAAGTGAAAAAGATTTCTCCTGGTCATAAGAGAGTATTGCTCTAATCAGCATTACACTACGTTGAGTTTGTCGCCTTCGTTGGGCCGTGTTGAACTCTACGCGATCTTCATGGATCTGGCTAATCGCATTCGCCGACGATTACCACCACAACACATCTTTACGCAATCACTGACGTCAAATGGTAACGTAATAATGGAACAATGCGTATAAATTATCGTTGCTGTATTACAACCCTGATCTTCTTATCTGCTGGAGTGTTAAACGCGTCAGTCATCTGCTGTGGTAACAAACGCATTGAAGTGTTAGCTAGTGAACATTTCTTTTTCATAACTGTTTAGCAGTGTAGCGAACATAGACGAATAGCTTCATCATTCATTGGTAAGATTGACGCTAAAGAACAGCTCTTTTTCTTTGTAAAACATATCTATTTACTTATGAAGCAGTACTCAAAAAGTGAGAACTATTAACTTTGGTTTCTGAATTTACAAATCCATGAACGCGTAGGCCTAATTAAGCGCTGGTTTTTGCATAACTTTTTATAATAACCCTTCGTATACACAATTGTCCTTTACCTCCTTTACCCTTTTTACCCTTTTTTATAACCAGGTGTTTAACTTTCCATATTATCTTTACATTTAACATAAGTGGGGGCACCAGAAGCGCCGTGGCAAAGTATGCTGCTTAATAACACCCGAAAAGTTGCTGGTGCAACCCTGCTGCAAGCCAATCAAGGCACGCATCCATACAGAGTCGGCAAATTTATACTAGTCTTGTATAAGAAAATCTCTATGTGATCTACAAAGATCGGTGTACACCTGGAACGCTCTATGGGGGTTGTCTAGAAATTTTAGGGTTCATGGACTAGTATTTCAACGAAATTCACGAAGAAGATCAAACAGAAATCTGGAGACCTTAGTGGATGGCGGCTGCGAAAAAACGAAGCGAATGGGAAAAGTGCTGGAAACCGTGCTTGCTGTCCAGTTATATGAATGAAAATGAAAACATACATTTGTGAAAAATATTTTTAAAATCGAACTGAATGAAATTGACATGATTACATTTTTTGAGGAGGATGAGCTTCACTATGCAAGAAATGTTTGTTTTCAACACTTTTTTTTCAAATATCTCAGACCACACCGCTTTGTTTATCCTGAAACGTTCTGGGGTCCAAAAATATCTCTTTAGATTTTTTTATTTTTCTAGTCTTCATTTATAAGCGGTAGAAACTGTCAATCCTCCCAACGGTTTACCCCCTCATCGTGGCTGAAAGGTGATCCTGAGTGTCGGACTGCTATATACAGATGATTCGTCTCCCCGGCAGAGTCTCCCAAACTGAGAAGGAGTCCGGCGTTTCCACCTAGCTAAGAGTAAGCCAATATCATTGTCCTGCTATCAAAGTCGCATGATGGCAAACCTCCCTTTGATCCAGAAGGGCTGCGGCTGCCTGTCGTGGTGAACACCTGGGGTAGACTTTGGCCAGGCTCACCGCGGGATTCCAGGGAACCACAATGGCTTAAACAGCAAATCTCCGAAAAATGGTGATTATGCTGGGGCCCGCACAAGCAGTGAGGACGGTCCGTTCAAGTTATGAAGTAGGTAAGAAACTGCCAATGGAAAGCCTTACCTCTCAACATATTTTTCTGCCATAATTTTTCAGTTTTACTTAACTTTTTTTACAGACATTTATTTTTTAACCCTTTGCAATTTCAGTGGTGTAATAAAAGATTTTTTACGGATTTAATAACGTGCTAAGTGGACAGGTTTACTGATTTTTGATTTCACCTTGGCACTTTCTAGTCATGTTTTTTTCTGGTAGCAAGAAGACATGAGACTCAGCTCGGAGCAGTTTTTCTGGATTCCATCGTTCTTGTGTTTTTCTGAACCTTCGACAACAACCTGCACAAATCAGGCGTGCAGGGCGGGACTACGTCACTACAAGGAGATAACGAGGCGTGGCCTCCCGCAGAAGCGGACCGTCGGCCTCAAATAGTCGCTGCATACAATTCCGTCTGGACAGCCAGCTATCAGTTTCCTTCTCTACTGAATTTTCCCTTTAGTGAAAAAGCTTATGCAGTGTTTTTTCCGTTTCGATAAAACGTCTTCTGTGAACGATTTCAGAACTCGTGTGGAAACAAGCCGTTCATTTTCACATTTCAATCCCTTTGGTTCTAATTCTTTCCTTCGATTTCTAATCGATAGTTGACGATTGTTCTCGCTCGCTTGCCGGCAGATCGTTCTAGAAATCACCAAAGAGAGTTGAGAAACGCTGTCGGCTTTCAGCATGACATCGATAAAACACGTTCATAGGAAATACGCGTCATCTTCTCGAAACGCTTCTGACTGGAAGAACATCTACATCATCAGTCTCTTTGCTTTCATTGACGCTCTTCAGTTCGCATTTTTTGTCTGGACTTTCTGGTCATATTGTCAGCAGGTACAGCTGAAATCTTTGTTATGGAGAACATTATTTTTTCTAACGTTTGCTTACAGCGCAGAAAGAGTGGAAATTTCTGGGAGTCGGTGGTCACAGCTAGACGAAACCACTTTGAATTTTTATAGCCTACTTGTTTAAACGTTGGTCTCCTCCTTCAAGTAGTTCATCTCTTTATCCTTTTTCTGGGATTTTCCTGGGAGTCAAATTTCAATGTACAACGAGGTTCGCTCTACCAACAAAGCGTCTCGTTCTAGGAAAAAGTTGGACATTTCCATTTAGTACAATAGCTAAGAGTGAATTTATGTCATACAAAGGCTGATGAACTAAGTGTAGCTACCCTATTACTAAAAGCGGTGAAAATTGAAACCACTATGCCAAAATCATGATACCCACAGATTCCTTGAGTGAGCGCAACAAGGACCAATAAGGTTTACTGACAGTAGTTAGAAATATTCGATTATTAAATAGGTTAGGACTGATTACCAAACAGGCTTAACTGTATTTTGATTGTTTTCGCTTGGTATTTTTTGTTAGTCAATCGTGCTAACCTGGTTCTTGTTCATCGGTAAAGCTACTATGTATATATGTATATACACATAAATGTACATATATGTATACACATATACGTCTGTAGCTATGTATATACCTGCATGTGTACATATACATATACATATGTGTATATATGTGTACGTGTAGAGTCCAACAACAACTCAAGTATTCTCTCTTCCTTAATATCAGTATAGTATCGTCATGCACACGAGGTCTAAAAACCTGTTTGTAATAAGACAAACATCAGTTGGATAAGTAAAAACACCTAGATTTGTGAGGAAAACAGTTCGAAGAGCACGAGTGGTCCAGAAAATCTAAAAGTTGAAGAAAAGAGATAGAAGTGAAAAGATCAGTACTAAAGAAAATCAGTACTGAGTACAAGTGGTGATCACTTCCAGCTCGACCCTTCGTTGTCGGCGTCATTCGTCGGTTTGATCATGGCCGTCTCGGGAGTGGGTGAAGCTGTGGCGGCGCCGATCCTCGGTGAGACTTGGCACACTTTTCTACAGAATCGGCCTTGTATATTAATGTAACTACAAAATCATGAGTCGACTTTTCAGCACTTTTTTTCGCTGGGTAGATGACAAGAGAAATTTTTGTAAGGGACAGTTCATACACGAACATATATCAAGAATGTAATTCGGATCTAATTTTCCGTCATCTTAACACTCGCCGGTGCAGTCTCATATAGAAAAACTTAGCAAATAGCGCTGAAGTCTTTGGTGATGTAATAATAGTCACGCTAGATACTAGCCAGTGATAATAGCACTTATAAAGACCAAGAATCAGACTCATTTCTTTGAAACCTCTGTCGTTGGTCTCTACGAAATATTTCCATTCAAATTCAGGATACTGGACAAATTGCAGTAGCAAAGTTGTACCACCATTGATGTCTTCAGTAGGGATGTCCATTGTTGGCAGTGTCATCTATATGTGCCTTAATAAAGTGCCACTGGTGTGGAGAACCTATGGACTTCTATTATCCAGATTTCTTAATGGGGCAGGAAGTGGTAAGCTTATCGGATATCAAAAAATCATTAAGTGAAACTATTTGCTCAAACACTGAGTTTTTATTGGGCATCTATATAGGTGGCATGAGCAAGTACAGCAAAGTTACGAAAGTCTATACTTTTGCTTCGCGTGTGGCTCAGTGGTCGGAGGGGCCCTGCAACACAGACGTGGAATCAATCCCCGCGTCCATGGTCCACCAAGCCTTCCATCCCTCCAGGGTCGGGGTACCAGACTTGTCTGGGAGCATAACAGCACTGGCTGATACGTCGGTAGGTCACTGCGGGTCATTGTAAAGACCAGATATGCATTTAATCACATCCAAACAATGCTTATTGAAGTCGAATGCATGGCGCATTCCTCAGGGATTGATCAACGCCGAGACCTTTATCCTCTTTTCTATCTTTTATATTTTTGCTTCAAATCTTTGTGATAGTTTGTTATAAGCAACGGAATTATTCGTGTTGATCAAATCGTTGCGATGGTCGGCACGATTTGATCTGAAGAAATAGAAATGGACTGAAACGTATAAGTAGCTGACGCTTCCATTTATTGACACTGATGTATTGACACTGTTATATAACTAAAAAAGATGAATAGCCTTATTGTAGTGATGTTCCAAGTTAATTAATCATTCAGGAAATCGTGGTACGTATTTCGCCTATATTGCTGCAGCAAGCGAGGCGCCGGATCGTGCCCGTTCCATGGCGCTTTCAGGTGGTGGCGCACTAATCGGACTAAATGTTGGGCCAGGTCATTAATTAACTTTCCTGGATACTTTTCATGCGTCCCATCAAAATTCTGGGAAATGACGTTCTTTCAACCATGGGCTATTTCGATCGTCGTGTTTCGTGACCATAAATCAGTGTACGGTCGAATGCGCTGCGAAGTTGCATAATTCGAGTTTGGTGAAGGGTTACAACTGATGAAAAAATGAACACAGAACTTGGCTATTTCGGCGGACTTTGCAGAAACACGAAAGAAAACCAGCAAATCGAGTCACTGCTGATTTTGGTAGTCGTTTTGCTACTGGAACTAATCCCGTATGCAAACCTGCACGTAATGATTCACATTGAAAATGGATGAAAGGAGCTTCGTCGATTTCAAAATGGAAAATAGCCCACTGATTGGATCTCATGTGGTTGGAAAAGCTTTTTGAGAAGATAGGCCTTTTCGTAGGGCTCCAGTTCCACGCTTGGGTGAAAACTAGCTCGTCTGTTATAAAGTTAGCTGAATTTACTAGTTAGTTACTGTGTGCCTATTTAGCAGTACAAATGATGTTTACGTGGATCGGCGACGAAGGAGTCGACATCGGTTTCATGCGACTTTCCATGTACACTGCACCAGCATTACTTGCCATCCTGGTAAATGTGTCGTGGTCTGTTTTATTTTAAACTCAATCTTTTTCAAGTCTCATGATATATTTCGCATAGGCGAAAATTTCTGACTGAGATTATGAAAAACACACAAGTTGCTAGATATTTAGATGTACTTGTATTAGAAGATCAAATCACCGTCTTTTCTAGTGCACTCATCCTGCTCTTCTTCTTGGACGATGGTCTGGATCGGTTCAGCAATCCGGACACGGACAGTGTTTCCGCTTACAGTATCGCCGCGGCCAGTGATTCCGATTTAGGTGAGTGTTTCTAGGAATCTTCCCGCGCTCACACCCCATCTACTGAGCATCGACCATTTCGAGTTACGGTAGCGACTTATAGTATGCGGTAGGGAAAAAATCAAGCAAGTCAATAAATGAGAACCATATTCAGAGCGGAATGTTGTGCACCCGATAAGAGTGAATATGCTGGCGGTTGTTGTCTGTATGTGGACGAGGGCTGCTAGAATGCTTATCACCGCTAACATTGAAAGGTAAAATCAGTAACTGAAATAAAACTACTTTTTCTGTCTTTCCGCTTCTTAAGAATGGTCGAAGTTGTAAAGTTTTAGAATCTGTAATCGCTTAATGGGATAAATTTCATAAAATCTCGATATGGGTATGTAATCTTTACGAGGGTCAAATTTTACTAGGTTTTTCTTTGCTAAATTTTTCGAACTACGTTAGGAATCAATACACTTACCTTGATATCAGCATCTAATCACCACTAATAAAAGCATAGGAATATTGAAAGTTTGACGATAACTCAAAAGCCTAACTTCCTATAAACCTTGGCATAAATAAGCGCTATATCTAAATATGTTCTTACGAGCTGCCCTTGTTTGACGATAAGTGTGATAGATTAAATGAATATTTCATTAGTTCCGTCAGTAATTCAAAGCAGATTGCGTCTCATCGACTTTCTGGTGTACAGTGAGAAAAATGGATATCGATTTTTCGTTGGAGGTGGTTATAAGCCGAAAACAGATTTATTAAGAAATATTGTCATTGTTCGTTTTCTTATTTCAGCACTGGTTCACCGTTCTCAGAAGTGATGTTCGGTCTGGACAACGAGCAAGTGTTGAACTACAATTCGTTGACACAAGGAGCGGTCGGTGCTCTTACGGCCGTCATGTTTTTCGTCTACGCGTTCACAGGCTACTCCAAATGGTTCGAAGCGAAATTTGGACCTTTGTTCCTTAACCTTTTTATTTACTGCTTATTCTTTTAATGGCAGGGTATATTGCGAAATATAACTTCTATAATGCTGGGATATTCGCAAAACTCCGGACCGCAGGTGTCTGCGGTGGGGAACGAACGCGCTATTGTCCTTTCCGGGGAGTAACGCGTTCACCACCACACCATGCGGGCCCTTCGTTTTGCCTGTCTCTCAGCTAGTTCTATCGATCTTTTTGCCATCAGCAATCATCCGTCAATGGGATTGATCTGGGAAGCCCAAATCGGCATTGAACTCAGTTAAGCTGAGCCTATAGTTATAATCATAATCTTAACTTTTTTATTTACTTCCTATTCTTTTTAACGGCAGGGTATGTTGCGAATTATAACTTTTGTAATGCTGAGATATTTGCAAAACTCCGGACCGCAGGACCTTTGTTCCTTGTTCTAAAATGAGGGTGTGTGTGACGTAGAGGTTCAAAGTATAGCGTATACTCATGCCGCCTTTGGTTCGACCCCGTAATCCGGGAAAATTAAGCCCTTCATCGCTCTAGGACATGCAGATTGGTATCATACTTGTCTGGGAGAATGAGAACAGTTACTCCTTGCATCAGTGAACAGCCCGAAGTCAATTTGTAGGCTAAATATAGACTCAATCATGCTTAATGGAATGGAATCCATTGCTGATGGATTGAATGCTACCGGGCGCTTTACCTTTTATCTAAAAAATTCATGTACAAGGCTTTGAGAAATGCGAATTGAATGATTCGGAGCTGTTCATAATACAGATTTTTTAACCGGAAATAATCACACACTTTTCCCTGCCTTCATAGTGATTAGTTGGAAACGCACCACATCGATGTCTTGTCCCACCTGTTCTACTCTGCTTATGGGTAAGTAAAAGACATAAAGCGGTAGGAATAGATCACTTTGTCGAGAACGCTACCTAGCGATCGACAATCGAACGGACACAAGAAGCAAAGGACCAAAGGACGAGTATTGTTTTAGAAAAAAGCCTATTTTGGAAAGCTATGTGTGGACTTGGAGCAATTGTTGAAGGGCGTGTATGGCGCCGTGGTCGTAGGCGCCCTGCAACACACACGTAGAGTCGATCCGCGCGCCCATGGCCTACCAAGCCCTCCATCACTCCGGGTTGGGCGAATTGTTACCAGACTTGTCTGAGAGGATAACAGCGCTTGCTGCTAGATACATCGGTAGTCCACCGCCAAGCATTGTAAAGGCCAGATATGCATTCAATCACATCCAAACGATGCTTAATGAAGTCGAATGCATGGCGCATCCCTCAGGGATTGATCAACGTTGAGAGCTTCATTCTTTCGTTTAGACCAATTGTTAGGCCTCTATGCATTTCGAAAAATTTGATCAACCAAGTGCGGTACGACATCGACAACAGTGGAGGTTAATAGTGTTTTGTCCCATTAGCTCGTTAAGGCAATTTGCGACTTATCGAATAATAGTTTCCTAGTCTTCTTGCCTCTTTTTAAGGCTACTTTTATTACTAGGCAGATGTTCAGACGTACAATATAAAAGTGCTTTACGTCAAGAGCCCCATAATGGTTTATTACCAAAGAGGGAAATCAAACTTTTAGAGAAGTACTCTTCATTAAAAAGATAAAGGATGGAGCTCTCGGCGTTGATCAATCCCTGAGGAGAGCGCCATGCATTCGAATTCATTAGGCCTCGTTTGGAGGTGATTGAATTCATTTCTTGCCCTTACAATGAATCGCGGTGGCTAACCGATGTAGCATGCCAATGCTGCTATCCTCCCAGACTCGTACCAATTCGTCGACTCCGGAGAGATGGATGGCCTGGTAAGCCATGGGCACCGAGATCGATCCCATGTGTGTGTTGCAGAGCGCTTCCGACCACTGCGCCACTTGGGCTCTTCGTCTTCATTATCATCGCATAATTCTTTGCACGCCATTGAGACTTCTGCCAAGACTTCGCGAGAGTTTTTGTATAAATCAGTGGAGAAATTTTAGGGTATCGGAACGTATGAACTGTTTGTGCGCGATGATAGCATTGCTCGTCTTCCATCTGCTTACATTCTCATGGCCATTTCTTCCTGGAGAACTACCAACTGATTGCAATAAATACAGTGGAATAAACGGTAAGAACTTTGTAATCCTTGCCGCTAACTGCCCATGTCCACACTGCAGATAGCGCCGCGTGCGGCAATCGTAGGCTGTGGTACATATGTACACGAAGGCTGACGAAAGCAGTCCTTATACCACAACCGTTGAATCAGATATGCCGTTAAGAGCGCTGAGGTAAGGTGACGGTGATGTTGTGGTGACGTTGGGGTGTGCGATTCGTGTTATACTAAACTAATCGATCCAGTTTTAGGTACGCAAGTTTGGGAATGGTGCTGGAGTCTGAGACCGATCAATTTCTGGCTTTACTACATCAGTTACGCGGTGATTTTCGGTATCGGACTGCCGTGCTTGAATAATTCACTCCAGTCGCTATACAGTCAAGTTCTCGGCAAAGGTCGACAGGTTGGTCGGTGTATTCCTACAGTATCTACGGAATTCGTGACCAATTCATTGGTTTCAGGGAACAATGCAGGGTGTCAATCAGGCTGTTGGATGTGTGTCCCGCATCTTGGGTCCTTTGTTGATGTCGTACGTTTCTACCACATCAACTGAATCATTAGCAACTCATGAGGGATAGCATATTTTCAATTTGTCCTCTTCTTTGAGACAAACTCTCCGCTCTTAAGTTTTCTGTTTGGGTTTTAGCTACCGCTGTGCTATTTTTCTTTCACCCGCAATAATAGTTATCGTTTTATACCATGCAGGATATCAGTTCGCTAAGATAATTTTGCAAAATAGGCAATAAAAAAAGTCGCGCCTAAATTTCAAAAGATCTTAAAATCTTAAGACAGGTTTATCGGTTATCACCTCAGCCAGTGGTTTTTCGTTTTTTGTGAATATTTTTTTCTTACGATGATTGACACTCAACAAATTTCAGAACGACTTTCTCTTTGTTCGGACCAAAAACAACATGGTTAATCGAAATTGGACTGATTTCGTTCTGCCTTTGTCTTTGGTCAGTTGTGTTGGTGACATGCCTGTGGTTGTTGTTAGAACTCCCTTTAGATATCCCTGCTTATCCCCTAGGTAAATGAACAGGTGTTGGAAGGAGATGCATCATTTGCGAAACCTTTGCGAATTGTAGAGGATTTCTTCCGGTTAGGCAGTTAGTTAGAGAAGCCCTGCACTACTCATTGGATACGTTTACTGGTCCGTACCCACCCTAAAACCCCAGCTATTCACCGCTTCGGTCTCGACAAGTTGCCAGTAGACCTGCCTGGGAGAATAAAAACACTGACACTACGTAACGGTAAGCCACCGAAAGTCTAGTCTAGATATCAACTTAATAACCTCAACTATGCATGACGAACTCTAATACGTAGCGAATTCTTCAGGGGTTCATCAATGCCACACGCTTTATGCTTTTATAAAATTATATTCCAGTCGTCACCAGTTTGATGTCGGCATTGACAATAAAACCTTGTCTTTCTCTTAATCATTTTCGAAGATTTCCATCGACTTATGCTTCTTTTCGTTATCATCAACGAAGTCTACTTTCAGGTGCGCTGTCTATCAACGTCTCGTTCCAAGTGTCGAAATCAAGAAGCGCAACATTACGCTAAGTGCGGATGGCGTAGGGAATTTGGCCTATAAAAATTTATCACCGAACACTCAGTTTTCGATGATCAGCTATGGGAAATAGTCAGTGTCGTCTGCTTGAACAATTCGTCACACCGCCGTCGGTCATGCTGTGCGCTATGCGATTCACCACCATTATTCTCATCATTCGAGAAGATTTTGTTGACGAATCTCGGCGAATCGACGTCGCATCGGTTATACTATGATTCTTCGTAGAATGTTCCTAGTTCGGCTTATTTATCAGCGAATTTGCACCTGATTTCGACAACTGCGCTCTAAATGTGTAGGATAGCTTTTCACGGGTGAGCAATGCCTTCATTGTGCTGATGCACTCTGTGTTCGCTTTACTGGTTGCTGCTAATAAATCCTTAGCCTATTCTAATCTGATTCATTACATTTCCTGAAGGAATGAATATCTCAAAGCAACAAACCATTCGGTTCAGAATGACCAGTGAGTGCCTTTGATGAAGACGTGGCATGAAAGGAATGCTCCGTAAATCGAGAGCACTCGATTAGTACTGAATACGTGATTTAGAGGGAAGAGGGATTATCGTGGCAACCGAGCCCATAAGGAACTCCAAGTACTTCTGTAGATGACGGGTATTTATAAGACAGGAAAACGAATGAAAATCTTTTGTCGTGCACTATAGTTGGAAACGGGTCACCTTAAGTGAGTAGTAAATTGTGTTCTGCCCTGAAATCACGAATCATTGATGTTCCATAGACGCCACTAGAGCACTAAATTAGACGAAATTTCCTATTTGAAATCATTGCATGGTCCATATGACAATGAACATAGTAGAAGTATCCATACTACTTCGGTACTACTTTGTGCTTTCATAGCTTCAAGCTCGTTTGGGACTTCACCATTGAAAATAATGAAAGGTTTACAGACATACAAGTAACCGACTTCTTTCTCTTAGAGTAATTCCTATGAAATATCTTCTCAAAGATATAGCTTGAGTTTTCATTTTTCTAACGAGTCTGGAACACTTGCTAAAGGCAACAACCATTCCGTAACTATATCCGTGACTAAGATAAAACCAAGGCAAACAAAGACAACTACTAAAATAATCGAAAAAAGGCAACAATAGAAGAGGTGCGTGGTTTTGAGTGAGTGTTAAACGACGAGGTGAACAATGGTATTGAATCTTCTCTGGACCGTGATTTCAACAATCCGAGCAACACGAATTCGAACGACGATACTGAAATGGGTGGCGGTGTTGCTGGGAGAATCGATAAGCTCAGAAATCAGTAACTCTTCAGTTTTTGAACAATTGAGTTTAATCTGTAGAGAAAACCTTCGAAATTGCATCAATAACACCATAATTTTACGATAATGGTAATCGTGGGTTTGGAACCCAATTGAGCTTCTGAGTCTTACCCAAATCTCAGTATCCTTATGGTTTTATTCCACATTGTACCCTGTCACGAGGAGTAGAACATAAAAGTTGGAGCATTATAGAACGTAATGTTAATCTTTTAATTTTTGGCTACTATAATTTTTCTTGGCAAGGTATGATGTGAATTACAACCACAACGATGCTGAGATATTCGCAAAAGTTGGGCCGCGTTGGACCGCGGGCCAGATCGAACCGCGAGTTCCCTTTCTGGGAGCTCGCACATTACAAACTGCGCCACAGAGGCTCTGACTCTGAGTTTCTCTCAGCTAGTTTTCTACCTAGCGCTGCCATCAACAATCACCTGTGAGCGAAATTTTGCGAATACCTCAGCATCGTTATGATTATAAAACTTAATTTCAACCATAAACAATTACTTGGCAGTATCGTAGATCTTAGACGATAGACGATGCAAGGTTGCAAAATTTCATGGGCACTTGAGTTTAAAAGTAACTATTTGGCTACCTAGCCCTACCCATTTTCACTACATAGTAAACGCACTAGTTTAAAACACAAGCAGATATCGATTTTTCAGGATTTCCAGCAATATGGAAGTTGTTGAATTACGTGACCTCATAAATAGTGGAGTAAAGTTTTTATAATCGCTAAAAAAATTCCTTGTTACTTAATTTGAGGGCAAGCAATGTATAGACTCACGCTATGGCATGTTGATCCATAGATAATCGGATAGGTTCCATAATGGTGAGGCACGTATCCTAGAAAATGGTAACATTCCAGGAAATGTTTGTGATATAAGAACATCGTTCTACAGAACGAGCTATGAAATACCATGAGTGTAGGGCCCAACATGTTCGACGGGTCCGATCATAGGTGGATACTGGAATGGAGGCCGATGTTGATAAAGATTATACTGGGGATGGATCTGAATAAGGACAATAAATAATAAACAATATCTTATCAATTACTAGTCGCAAAAAAAGGGTTTGATTTTGAGTTCGCGATTTTCCTATGTTGGAACTGCTGAGATTTTCATAACTATTAAATGATATTTAAAATCTTTATTATTCCAATTTTAGATCTAGGAACGTATAGCACACAGTGGTAGTGATGTCCGTCATTATGAGCATGGTGCTAGCTCGATTCCAATCCAAGCCAACCAAGCCTCTCATCGCTCCGGGGTCGGGAAATTGGTACCGGACTTGTCTGGGAAAAAATCACTCTCTGCAATCCAATTGGGAACGCTCCGGCTCGGCTATCTCAGGACTCCTGGGAGAATTCCTCTACCGGCAGTCTATGACATTCAAAATGAAACGAAAAACCTCAACCAACAACCTAAGCCACACGTAAAAAGTTGGAAGATCTTCGTGGACGTTGGATGCGAGGAAACGAATCGAATGTGAAAAGTGCTGGGATCCGCAGTCGACATAAAGACAGATCAAATAAAAAATTTATTATCTGGACTTTTCAATCCAGTTTTCTCTAAGAATCAAAGAAAAGAGTCTAAAAACGAATGAGTGGCTGTGTCCGAGAACTTAAGATAGAAGATTGGTGCTAAGAACTGAGTCGATAACTAGAAAAATCAAATTTCCCATCTGTGAAAAACGTTCCTACCAGGTACGAAGAAGTTCACGTTATTATTATTTATAAGTAGACCCAATAATTAACTAATTAGATACCTAAATGGTTGATATTTTTACTCTGTGGAGGGCACAAAACCTTCATTGGTTGAACTCTACTGCAACCATCATCTAAAGTGGTCTGGTTAATGTCAGGATTTGCTGCAACATGAGGATTTGAAAGCTTATTCCACTTGTGAATACATCCCGCTGTGTGTAACCTACAAATTAGTTCATATTTAGGAGAATTACCCCCGGGTTGTTTATCCTCTATCTGAATGCACAACGATGATCTTCTGTTCACTCGGATTCTTGTAATTTTACTGGAATAACTGGTGTTTATCTTTTAAGAAATTTCCAAGAACGGAGTACTCTTTAAAGAAAAATACGAAAGCTGGCAGAATAAAATGCTTTCTTCACACTTGACTTTCTACAATAATTGGTATTCCTCTGAATTACCCACACTCCTATTCTACTCTTCCAGTCACTGAGCTTCTGCAATACCGTTCGAAAAATTCTAACAAAGTAATGAAGATAAGAGTGTAATACATACATATATACATACATACATACACACATACATACATACATACATACACACATACATACATACATACATGCATACATACATACATACACACATACACATACACATACACGTACACATACACACATACACACACACCCACCCACACCTTTCTCTTCCCAAAATACTACTGCTTTGCTGCAGTAAATAGAGTTGGACACATTGTCACCTTCTCATATTCTTCTACTAGTTGGGAATGTGAGTGGTCTGTTGCAATGCACAATTCATATGAGGGACGCACCTATAATCTGACTAACTAATGTTTAAGAGACGGTTTTGGTATTCATATACTATTTTTTAGTCAATGAAAATTGGAACGAGCGTAGGCGATATTTTTGACAAAGCACTATGACTACTACATATTTAAACATAGGCATGCATCTAAATCATTTTCCAAATCTGACGTGCTAGAAAGTTACTCTCATCTAGACCACTCGATATGTCTTTCTGAACTGTTTCTCTCCCTTGAGACGCCATTAAGTAGGCCAATTGGGTGAAACCTTCAGAGGCCATCCTTACTACGGTTATTGTGGTTTGTGTAAAAAATAACGGTGAGCGAAACCTACTGGCTGCGGACTTTTGCAGCGGATGCTCCATTTGCAAATATGAAGTAAGGTGTGGTGTATTTAGAGGGTATAGTGCTTTCACCATATATTCGGCATAGCAAACTTACAATCTTAACCGTTTTATTTACTCCTACTCTTTTCTAATGGCAGGGTACATTGCGAAATATAGCTTCAATGATGCTGAGATATTTGCAATACTCCGGACCGCAGGTGTCTGCAGTGGGGAACGAACGCGTTATCGCTCTTTCCGGAGAGTAACGCGTTCACCACCACACCATGCGGGTCCTTCGTGTCGCCTGTCTCTCAGTTAGTACCATCGATCAGCAATCACTCGTAAGCGGGATTGATCTGTGAAGCCCAAATCGGCAACAAACCCAGTTAAACTGAGGCTTTAGTTATAATCACAATTTTAATCGTTTTATTTACTGCCTACTCTTTTCTAATGACAAGGTATATTTATAACTAGATGAGAAACAGGCGAAACGAAGGACTTGCATGGTGTGGTGGTGAGCGTGTTATTCCCCGGAAAGGACAATAGCGCGTTTGTTCACCGCCGCAGACACCTGTGGTCAGGAGGTTTGCCAATATCTCAGCTTCATTGAGAAGTTATGTAGCAAACTTAGTTCGGATATTGACAGACGCCAACCGAAGATCGTGGTTAGGTGGCATTCCTACCGATATACCACAAAGATGCACTATTCGTTCGACTACGTCCGTCATCGTAGAGGTGTTTGAATGCATATTTGGCCTACAGAATATCTTGTAGAAGTCCATCGATGTGTCAAGTCTGTGCTGCTCTCTTTTCAGGCAAGCTCAGGATCAATTTACCAATCCCGGGGTGGGAGACATGGTGAGCGCTGGGCGCAGGATCGAAACGGCGGCTGAATCGGTATGTACTACTGAGTATTTTTCATCTCTGAGCTACAAGTGCTCTACGCGACTGTCAACGATATGTTGAAGTGTTTTCTGTGGTTGTAATTAGACTATACAATCCTCAGCCTTTTAAATCGCCTTCCGGCTTTCGGCCGAGCAGTGAGCAGTCGTAAGATCCGCTGCTAACATTGAAATCGGCATCGTGCTTGGACAATCCGAGCCGCAGATTAGAAAACCTCTATCAGATCCACGAAGATTGACATTTGCTTGTGGTGAGCACGTCAAAACACTAACACGACTATATCGGGTTTTTAGTAGAAACCACCTTCGAATAGCATTCATAATGTTATTGAGCGAGGAATTTCACTAATTCTCAAGTTTCATCTCAATCTACGGCCGAACTCAACATGACTGACTGTTCAACATAGCAGAATCAATAGAAGTGGTGGTATTCGCATGAAATATGAAGAATAGTCATCTAAGTAGTAGCTAAATCTGTATATTACATATCGCATGAAATCTAAAGCGGAATATTAGATTCAATACTACGAAAACCATAATTACAATCAATGAATTTACCTGAGTTCCTGGAACTGCTGAGGTGAATTGTGGATGCACGTATGGTTGTGGCCCTGCATAAGAGATTGGATATTGCGGCGTTGAAGCACACGGTCGGGACATGGGTTGTTGCGGATATGATGTTCCAGGTAGGACTGACCCATAAATGAATGCCTGGGAATTATTTGGGTAAACGGATGTTTGGTAAGTTGGAATTTGTGCTATATTGGGTGGAAAGCTAGTTGGATAGGGAGTTGGTAGGAGTTGAGAAGCTCCTGGTTGAAGATTTGATGAGGAAGACGTGGAGAGAATAGACGGAGTGCTGGAGAGCGGATGACTTTGAAACTGTTGGAACGCGGTCGGTACGAATTGCTGCGGACTCTTCTCTGCAATAAGTTGTAAAATCAGTAGAAAACCTCGTTCTTACAATGGTGTAAAAATGAATATCTAGTTGTTTCAGGAAGAGGTTGAAATAACTTTTCTCACAGTAAAGATGCCATACATAGTATCGAAAAAACTCCCTAAAGAATTTTAGCGAATACTAAAGGTAGTAAATGTAAAATGAGAAACTCTTAGTGGAAGGATTAGGAATTCCCTACGGAGTCACAAAAAAGCAGAGAAAATTAAACTGATTGCACAAGGAACAGTACGAAAAGAAAACCAAAGGATACCCATGAGAAGAGTAGGTTATTGATTGACTATTTTAATATTTTAATCACAATAGATAAAATTTCTCCGTACCATGGATCTTCGATTTTGACGCATCTTGTCCTTCGATTAAGTACAAGGTTGATTGTTCTCCACGAGGAAAGCGATTCGGCGCTATTCCGGAGGCGTTCGGCACAAAACCTGCATGTGGTGGCTGTAGTGGAAGTCCTGTTGTTGGCTGAGTGGTTACTGAGGTGGAAAAGCCAATTTGAGGAGGTGCTGGAATTAAAGGTCATTGTCGAGCTAAGCGATTTAGTAGTAGTTACAGTACCTGGCTGCGTAGGTGAAGACGATGAGGTGACTACAGGAGGCCCTGAATCAGTTTAATAAACATTTTCTGGATTACTCAAGCAGAAATTTCTTATCGTGTTCCCATTTACTCGGCCCGTCTTCACATCTCGTGGAGATTCAGGTACTTCTTTCATTCGATTCATTATCGCGCATACGTCCTCTTCGAAGTTCCCCAAATTTGCGCGCGAGTCAGCCTGACACTTGAGAATTTTGTGCTCTCCAAGAATGTTGTCGAATGCTAGTCGGGTGACCCTCACAGGAATCCAAGGATAGCTACAGCTTTTCCAGGGAGTCTCCATCTGCATTTCCCGGTCTTTGTGGATAGAAGGAAGATTTGTCCAAGTAAATTCGGCATTAATTTGTTGACAACGAAGGGATGCAAAGTTTTCTTGGACCGGGTCAGAGTCGAAGGAGCGGCCTTGGTATAAAGAACGACATCTCTAACTCTGTTCCTCCGAAAACATAAGCAGATGTTAAAAGTGTACAGTGAATGTACTGGATAAGCAAACTAAATAAAACTGTTTCATCTCATTCTGATCATGGATAAATCCACTGCTAAAAAGATATAGTTGTCTATTCATTCCATTTACAGATTTGGATTTTCTCAAAAACCAAAGTTATGTGCATTGGATTTCGAACTTTTATTTCAACAACTATGTTAACAGACTTAAACCTACAATTCGAGTGAGCTGAGACTTAGCTCATTCAGATATTAAGGAATTTTCGCGAAAGGTTTGAATGTATTGCTATGATAATAAAAACATACTCATCTCATATTATCGACCATTTTGTTCCCTCCTCATGTTTTATCTTCTTTTAATGGACCTGTTTTGGCAAGATCATTGGCAATCGATGGACACGAAACTACTACAAAAGAACCCTTCTCAGAATCAATACTCTCTATTCAGGATCAATTTAGTCGTAGGAATAAAGGAACTATTTTTCTCGATTTTGGGCCCTATCTATTAAGTTCCAGCTCGTCGATGGAATACGACCAACCAATTCTCTTCTTAACGTACGGAGACCGTCAATTTCACTATGGATGACTTTTAGAAGCGACTTCTCGTCTTAATCTGTTTGCAGAAATAAGGCTTGTAGCGCAGCGGTTAAAGGTGTTCTACAATGCACACGTGGTCGTCGGTTCGATCACGAGTCCCATATAAACCAAGCCATTAATCTCTCACTGGTCGAAAATTTACTAAGAGGCTTGTCTGGGTGGATAATTTATCTGACTGACTACACCATACTCTGACTTCACATCGGTGGACGGTCGCAAGCCATTGCATAGAGGCCAAGCATGCATTCAATCAGCTCTGTGGTGCTCAAATGGAGAAAACATAGTGCACCCTTAAAAGAACTAACCAACGTCGAACGCTTTAACCTTTGTCCTTCATTGCAGCCGAGTAAAATGAGGTCTATGGTTTGGTGTCCACTCGTCGCCATTCAAACCGTAATGGTGTTCGCAAGAAATGTAAATGGATGATAAATCCGCTCATAAAGAGCAACATAAAACAACGTAATGACGCCTCGCGAACTCTCGACTTTTGTTGCTCTTCAAATTCTCCTTCATCGAATCGGCGAATTGACTCAATGTGGTCTATTTAAATGAGATTGAACCTTATCTTTTGTTTGTAAACACTGTTTCAGTAAATGATACATAAGCTAGCCGTAGTTGCAAGCAGAATTTACAGCAAAGATTTCATTCATTTTACCTATATTCATACACCGGAGCTCGGGAACCGGATTTATTGAAGAACCTGTCGCCTCTTCGTATGTTGGTAGCGGATCCAGGCAAGCACCTGCAAGATAGAGCAAGTATTTTTGTTCTGTAGAACTTTAGAAAGCCCATAAAAATAGTGGAATACTAACGAAAAGAGGTCATAGCAGCAATGACCCCCCCTCCCCCCCTTTCACTATTGATGTAAATGAGAATGTGCTAAGTAAGAAATAGGTATTAAGCAAAAAAAAAAGAATCGTACAAGAAACATCGATTATGACTGCTTAGAAACCTTTGACAATGTGCATTTTAGTCCAGTTCTCACCAGTATATTTATTAAAAGGACAAGCTGGCTGCCGGCCTTGAATGCCTGGAAGTAGTTGTTCATACCTTGCGGGGGAGTGAAGACGACCTCGTCAACAATCAACGGCCCTTCAATGGCCACTGCTTTAATTTCCGATGGACTCACTCGATGCACAAAATCCATGATATGATCGTTGTTGAAGTAGATCTGAATAAAAACAGTCTTCATAATTTCAACCTTTTTATTTACTGCCTATTCTATTTAACGGGAGGGTATGTTGAGAAATATAACTTCTATAATTGCTGATGGCAAAAGTTCGATAGAACAAGCCGAGAGACAGGCGAAACGAAGGACCCGCATGGTGTGGTGGTGAACGCGTTACTCCCCGGAAAGGACAATAGCGCGTTCGTTTCCCACTCCAGACACTTGTGGTCCGGAGTTTTGTAAATATCTCAGCATTATAGAAATTTTCATAGTCTTGAAATCAAAGTGTTTTAACTTGTTTTACAACCCATTGTTTCTCCAAGGCCGGATAGAAATAAAACAAAGCTCTCAGCGTTGATGTGTCCTTGAAGGATGCACCATGCGTTCGACTTCATTAGCCATCGCTGGAGGTTATTGAATGGATATCTGGCCCTTATAATGACTCGTGGTGGCCATCCGATGTATCAAGCCAGTGCTGCTATCCCACCATACAAGCCTATCACCAATTTGCCGACAGCGAAGGGATGGAAGGCTTGGTGGGTCTGGGACGCGGAGATCGACCGCATATGTATTGAAGAGCGCCTCCGACCACTGCGTTACACACACTCCCTTCAAGTTAGGGTACGATGTGAAGTATAATCACTAGGATGCCGGAAAACAAAAATGAAAGACAAATTGAAGGCCTCGGTTGGTGGGGTGGATAGGACATGAGCCCCAGGAAAGAGTGTTTACGGTTTCGAAGGCCATTTGAGGTTCCGAGTTTCCCCCATATGTCTGCGTCCTTATGGTTGCAATTCATCGTCTCCATTCACAGCTGTTATCATAATTTTTCTCTCATTTAAATCTTGTTACTATTGATTTCGGCATGTGTAGTGTAGTGGTTACAAGCGCCCACAGCGCCCATAAATACGTGGTCATTGGTTCGATTCTATGTCGTGCACTCGCCAAATCTCCTTTCCTTTCGGTACCGACAAATTTGTGCCAGGCGTATCTAGGAGGATAACAGCACTGGCTCGATATATCGGTAGGCCACTTCGAGTTTCTTCATAAGTGAAACATGCATTCAATCACCTCCAATGATGCTTAATGAAGTCGAATGAACGGCGCGTCCTCCAGGGATTGAGCAACTCCGACAACTCTAACCTTTATCCTTTCTTATTCAATAGTCTTTATTTCGTTACCTTATAACCCATTCATCTAAGTAATGCTGAAAAAAGGAACCTGAACGACTTCGAAGAATTGCATTGCATTTTTACACGTAATGGTACGAATCTATTACCTCGATGACGTACTGAGCAACGTGAAGGCGCAGTGTGAATTTTGTCTGAAGCGGAAGAAAGATCGGTTTCTCCATCTCACTAGTGAATCTTCCGTCCACTCGTGCACTAGCTGTAATCTGAAGAACTTAGTTTGGTTTGTTGTGCTAAACACTGTGCACAGTAGTCTTAAATGTTGCTTGTTAGAAAGAACGAACTAACGCAAACCTGTCCATTTTTTGCAATTGGTAGCGTGACAAGGATCGCGATATCATTCGCAGAAATCAGCTGTATGGAGAAAGTTCTAGAAAACCAATTTTTGTAAAACACCGGCTTTATTGGTTACTTTCTTTCTAGAGTGCCTTGGAAACTTGAGCGGGTGTTTGAGTTTGAAAATAGCAATTAAAAAAGGTCATCCCTTAATGTCTCACATTCATTTAGGTTCAAAATCTCCGACTGAAGAAAACTGTAGTGCGATTCATATAAAGCTTAAAACTGAAGCACAAGGAAATTCTGTGAAAAGGTGTGATCATGTACTATTTCCCAATGATCTTTCGTGTAGATGAGGTAAAAGGTGAGGATGAAATTTAGTACGAACTAAAACGAACGATACGAACAGCAGCGGATTTGATGTGAGATTACTGCTATCAAGAGAAGCATTTTTTTCCAAAGCCCTTACTAACAGCCCTTTAATTAATAAAAATGGAGTGGTGCAGGAGATTGAACGTACTTCGGCCTCGCCTCGAATGCCTGCGCTGTGCAGGTGATCGACGTGCCGATGGCGCATCCACTGTGTAGTTCTCTACGGAACGGTATATTCTGGAACAACATCGATGACTAGCTTACCGAAAGACGACCCAGCTGATTGGGAAGGTGTCTGTTTTGTGAACGGTAACAAATAACGTACTGGTAATGGAAAACGTTGAGGTGTAGCAGTCATGTCTAGCTAGATGAAGCTGGTAGAAAACGACGAGTAGATAAGAAGTCTGACGGTCAAGTTGACAATGATTAGTCATCGGTTGCACAAATATCGATCGATACTGTTCAGTGTTAAGAGAACACTTTGTCACTATGTGACTATCAATGGCTTCAGAACTAGAAATAAAACTGAAACACAGCGAATGAGAAACGCAAGGAAAAAACAAATGCAATTCGAGGGTAAGGCAATATGGCTGGAGATATCAATGCAACGCAAGGATAGCTAACTAGCTAATTAATAAAATAACTACGTTAAACCTTTATTTACTGCCCTCTATTTTTTTACGGCAAGTTGCTATGTGAAATGCAGCCACAATGTTGCTGAGATATTTACAAGACTCCGAACGTCAGTCGAGCTTCGAACCCCCGACGTCCTTCCCTGGGCCTCACGTTTTGCCACTGCACCATCAAGCCCCTTGCTTTGCCTTTCTGTCAATCAGTCTTTTACCTTAACGGTACTTTCCGAGAGTTTTACTTATATCACAACATCGATGCTGTTGTTTTTCACGTAACACTGTTTCGTAAAAGAAATAGCGGGCGGTGGATAAAACTAAACATTATGATTTCGATTGCAGATCCAGCCCAAGCAATTCCAATACCGATTTGTGCACCACAAATCATTCCCTTTGACGGGTGATTGATAAGAGCGCCGTAAGGGTAAAAAAAGGGCGAGAGAAGGGCAAAGCAAGGGGCTCTATGGTGCACTGGATAACACGCGAGTGCCCCCGAAACGATAACCGGGGGCCCGAAGCTCACCTGGGTAGCCGAGTTTTGCAAACATTTCAGCATCATTGTGGTTGCATTTCACATAATTAAATAACTGTTGAAACATGCTTAATAATACGAGGAAAACAGCGTTGAATAAAGAGACGCAGTATGAAGCCAGTGGACTCATTCGACTGAATTTCGGAAGAGCAGCACGGTTATCGAAATTGCAAGCGTCGGCGACTGTGTACTTAGGAAAACAAACAAATGAACAAACAACACATTATACTTCCACGTGATTTTTGTGCGGTTGGTCTCAACGTGACATACTTAGTGGAAACCTCATAGAAAGCGGCTCTGAGGAAGGCGAAATCCGCCGAAACGTCAGCTCATTCGCGAACAAAGAATAATAACACCTCGCGTTTGCTCAACAAAAATACGAAGAAAAACAAACAAATGAGTAATAATTCCGTACTATGGAAATCCATCATACGAAAAACAAGGAAAAGTGAACGTTCTGAATTTCGGCTGATTAGAATGGCTAAAGCGTTTTCCAAATTATCCGAGATTTCCGCTAACCTGCTGTATGGCAAGCAAACTTGTAGAGTTATTGCTGGGAAAAAGTTTCGATGGAGAATTCAAGTAGTCCATTAACTTTTCGAATAGCATATTAAAGCTTGAGTGACAATGGATGCTTTTCAAACATTTTTCTAAGGAATATGCATTCTTTCTTTGATGAGCTCACACGAGGTTGATAATGATGTTTATTTTCGGCTAACGTTTCGACGTCTTCGTCTTCCTCAGAGCCGATGATCCGAGTCGATGGTCCTCGCTTGTTATTCGTCTCGACGTTGCAGCTTCCCCTTCGTGTCGAGTCAGATCTTTTTCAGTGAGCCATCTCCTCGAATGAGGCATCCTCACTCAGTGAAGCCCTTTTATACACGATGTTGATGGTGAATATAATGATAATGTCCGGTGAAAACAACTTGTTTTTCTTCCGGACGTAATCATCGCGCACATCGTGCAGAAGTCGGTGTTGTTATCAGCTAGCACAAAGCGTAGGCTTTTCTAAGGTTCAAAATTTTTCAAAAATCAGTATTTTGTAATCGTCGGAATGAATGGCTGTTAACGAACGGGTCGGATCAATCCGAAAACGAACACGTTGAACCGATAGCCGAATAAAGGTTTGGTAGCAACATCGTACAAGCCTAACAATCTAGAAAAATATAATGAATATATCCACGCTAAAGTATAGTGAAAATTGGTTTATTAAAGTATTATTAGCACTTTATGCATTTGTTTATACACTTGTGTAGCTGCTTTATTATATCACTACAATTTAGAAATTACCCTATATTTATGAAGGGTAGCGTAGTATTTGTGAGGGCGGTCATAAAGAGCACGAAGGGAGTTCGGCGTCGTCCAGAGTTCAACAAGCCTCTGATCCTTTTGGAATCGGGAAATTAAGGCCAGGCTTGTCTGGTGAAGGTTCAGTTCCTGCAATGGAAGCGAGAACGCTTTAGCCGGATGTCTCAGGATTCCCGGGAGAATCGCCTTGACTAACATTAAACGGTGTTCATAGGGAAGACGAACCCACACACGAAAATTTTGAATACCTTCGTGGACGACGAATTCGGAAAATTGACGGCTCATGGTTGAGTTATGGGAAAACTTCTTTGCAGTGAACAAAATATTTTGATTCCGCTTGTCGGTGGCTTCTTCGAGAGGCTCCAAATGCGACCCACGCCGCTCTCCTTCTTCCGCCTAACTCCTACTCTATGTTAGGAATTTGCGTGACTTCATTATCTATTGCGTTGCTGCGGTAAACAACTATGGTGGTATTGTGTCGCTTTGTGGATCTTCTTTTATTACGGAATAGAAAGGGGCCGATGGAAAAGCTGTATTTTCGTGATGCAATTCTTATAAGAGTCAGATATCGTCCATTATATAAGATAGGTTCACTCCTTTGTCGGCGAGCACTGATAGTACTGTACTGGCTTCGAAGCTATTAAACGCTTTTTGTGGTCGAAAAAGAGGGCAGAGTGCGGATCATGGACTTGACAGATTTCTAACATTCGGTACACAGTTTATTAATGCTCCATGCTGTAGGGTTCTTAGTTCATGCTATTTGCTCAGCTGGTTGTGCCTCATTCAAAGTCTTTTATATGTGCTGCAAGATAATCTTTGTAAATAGCTTGTAGCCTACACTCAAGAAACATATCGGGAGGTAGTTAAGAGGATTCCTTTAAACTCTCCTCTTCTTGTGCTGGATGACCACTGGCGACGTTCTCCATCAGTCCGCGATTTCCTCCTCCTGAAAGCAAGAAATCACATGGGCTGCGAGAAGTACATTTAATTTATAGCTCCCAGCTCGAACAAAGTCACATTTAATATTAATAAGACAGAGACCGTGTTTTTTTTTCTTGCTTTTCATAGCTACTTGAATCTCACAAGGAAGGATTCCAAATGGTTTCTCTGAGACGAGTGTTTATGGTCTGCGACGGGGGCGAAAAAACGAAGAGGTAGTGTAGAACGTTTCCGTAGTAAATTCCATTTCATGGTGGAGAACTGCAGCAATTCTATCTTCATTTGGCGGCGCTGACGGAAGAACATTTAACTTGCATATGTACTAGAGGGATTTCTTGCCGATGGCCTTTTTGCGCTGTTTCTAAGGATTTCTTTTGTGGCTATGCCGATTTAAATCCTCCTGCAAAGATCTTCTACAGTGACACTCATTAACAGCCGTGCTCGGTTTGTTGCAGTAGAATCAAGCTTCATTTTTCTTCCCTTCTCGGGCACTTTTGTAGCGCTAATGGAGATAAGATCTGACCTTTTTGTTTGAGGGATCCATACGAGTTCAGCACAAGTTTTAAGCCTCTCGATAAGCAGCTCGTAGTCTTAGGTCGGGTCTTCCTGAATCTGTCAACCATGTTTGGACAGGATTTCGTTCGGAAGGCTCCTGTGATACATAGTTGAGCTTTTTCTTCTTCTTCTTCTTGATCGATAACATAAATTCTTTTCCATTTCGCGCGAAGAAGACGATGATGGGAACCAATGTAGAACGCCGGCAGCACCGATGTACCAAGGAAGCTCGATCTGCTTGTAATGATTTAGTAAATATTCCTATGTGTAGTTCGGCTAGGTAACTCCCACAGCCACCGTAGAATTCCTCTGTTCTGGAAAAACGAATTTCCATAAAACAGACGTGCTGCAAACAGGATTTCTGCAAGATAGTTTTGATTCCCCTAATTCATTTCTGTTAGTCTTTCCTATTGTGGCGCAGATGTCTCCGACAACAAATTTATAATTCGCGCTTTCACTGTGGATAGGTTTCTCCCACGGATGATAAAATGCACCTAATTCGTACTTAACAGCTGCACCGCTTAGTGTGTAGCAACTGACGATACTAATCCTTTTATGACGCGTTTCCTGAGCGCAGAAGATGGCAAAGTGAGGGGGAAGAATCGCACGAATCAGCGAGACGGGTAGTAGACGGGTCGATGACAAAGCGTATGCCACCGACATTTCTTAAAGAGTACATTTTTTCTGACAAATGGAAAGGGTCTCACGTTTAATTGGTGTATGTCGGTCTTCCTGATTTTCGTTTTTTGTAGGGCAATCATATGCAATTTGATGTGAACTACCATTTCAGGAAAGGTGCGAAGATCGGTATCGGAGGAAAGTGTTATGGTATTATATGTGTAGAATAAAACACAATATTCACTGCAGGTTGTGAGGGTGCCCGCCATATCCTCTTCTAGTGACATCCTGCATAATCCGAGGTTTTGTGGCCTCTCAGCGGTCGTCTCACTTTCTTACGTCATAGGCGGGAATACTCAGTTTGCGAGGTACTGGCGATGGCCTATTGCTGTATGGGCACTTTGTTCATCTTTGTTCTCCTGGCCTAACTTTGTCATGGCGGTTTTCAGCTCCTCACCATGAATCAGAGCGAATATGTTTTCGTCAGCTATTCCTTTGATCCATCGTCCTACTAACTGATTCAGACATGATATTAAAACCGCAAAACCGAAATCAAAAATGAAAGTAAAAATGAGTGATTGACGGGTCTCTCAGGGACGATGTGGAAGCCGAGGATTTAGATTTTCTACAATTTAGATCTAAGATGTAGGATTTAATTTGAGCTAATTCAAGATTTTTTAATATTTCTTGCGATTTCAGTGGGTTGTAGGAAAAGATACGCGGCACGAGTTAAGAGCATAATGCTTTGTACTGTGAAAAGCATTCCTTTGTTAACCTAGAAATTTAGGCTTATTTCATGGGCTCGGAGCTAGTTCATAATTGTTAAAAGTACCTATCCCTATCCGATGCGGAAGTGCCGATATCGTATCTGGTTTCAAACTTGGGAAAACTTCGCTCTATGAAGTTCTAACATTGCCACATTAGTGCGTTCCGAGCGCTTTTCACAGGGACTAACAAACGCTTGGAAAATGGAGGTGGGTTCATTAGTTCGCGATTAGCTCAGTTAAATAAGGCCGATGTTTTACGCACAGATCTTTCTGAAAAAGGTCGATTGGTGGAAATTCACCAGCCACCTCTTCAAGGTTGGAAAACCCAATTTCAGTGAAGCTCTTTCGTAGAGCTTCAAAGGAAGCTCGATCCACTGAAGTAGTCAGATGCTAAGAAAATTGAAAAGTTGCACTTTCAAGTAAAATTTTAAAATACCCGAAGCGTTAGTTTCAGTAAACTTCCTTCTTGTTGCATTTCTACGTATGTATAGTCTATGTTTCCAAATATTCCAAAAGCTTCACCCCAGAAAAATGATGTTGTGGTCGTGAATTGAAAGACGTTCAATTGCCATAAAGCAAAGTTAATCCGACCGTTACCTATGTTAGCAGAAATCCTGATTAAGCATTTTCTTAATCGATGAATAAACTTTAACATAATTATTTAACGACCCCATCGTTCAGAAAGACAACAACGAAGAAGACGGCGACGATTTTCCATTGTTGACGTTCACCCGTATGGTGACACGCTGCCTGTTCTCGATGTCCTATTCTCTTAAACTAAGCGACAGCTGCCACCGCCATCAGGGTCATCATCCATTTCTTACATCCAGGTTAATCCGAACGCCATCCCAGCTCCAACTAGACAACAATGCGAGTATGCTCTCTAATGCCTTTCCACCAATTCATCACCTCTTTTCAAACAGCTAGTTTCCAATTTTTTCCTCGTCCTCCAAAAGTTGTTCCTGTTTACAAGCATTTCTTGGTGGCGTGAAATTATTCAAGCGGTGTGAAGCGTGAAATTTGGGAATATGGTGAGATAGTGAGAGATTCATAACACGTATGACGACTTCGTTCCGTCAACATATACGTATTCTACCTCCTGTTCAGCTCAATAGTTAAGCTTTGCGTTCTAACTGAATCTTTGCTTCCTGAATATTTTACTGTACCAACCATTAAAAATGCTGGTGCTGTGTAAAGCATCAGTGACAAAACCTTAACTGGATTTCTAAAGCCATAAAAAATTCGAATCCTTGCACTGGCCGTCTTCATAGATCACCAAGAGAATTCCAAATTGCCTTGTATTTAGAAAACTAGCGGAGTTTTTTTTTTAGAGTGTTCAGACCGTCATCACAAGGCGTTTCGTGGTCTTCACCTTCCCAGATAGTCGTCATCCACAAGATATTAGCCGAATTTTGGAATCGGGAAAACGTACGCCATTTCGGTATCCGCACTCTCAGCCAGGATTACACCTACGCCAAGAATCGCATCTTTTTTCGAAGAAACTGATAACTATTAAAAACTACTCTAGTGCAGTTACTATATGCATATAGATGATTATGGGAAGTCGAAATAGCTGAAAATTGAGTTGGGGATTTAAGTAGTTCAGTTTGAACGGTCGTGTTAGTCTTTAAGTTTGTTCACTCTTTACTTAATTTATAAAAAAACGTTTAAGTGTTAAAAATGGTTGCACAAATGTAAAAAAGTAGCCTCTTTAACAACACTACTTCCATCGATCTTCATCTTCCTTATCTGCCCTCATCATCCTCGCTAAAGAGTCACATATGTCGCACTGGACGGACCAACCCACATCCGATTCTTTAGGAATCATCAAGTGCCTTGATGATTTGATCTTGAGAAGATCTTTATGAGTGAGAATCTGGTTAAATAAACACTTAAGTGCTTTTTGCTCTTTAAACCCTTTTTATGTCAGGTGACCTATGTTCTTTCGTTGAGGTAGTTCAGTCTTTTCGTTTTGACGTTTTTCCTGAGTTTTTTTTTCATTCCATAGCCATGTCGTTAATTAAAGGAATGCTAAATGTTGATTACGGTGTATCTTAGAAAGAATGATTTCAAATATAAAAGTTTCAAACTACGTAACGATGAACGGAAAAGTAGGTGATATGGCTCACTGCCATGTGTATCATATTCTATAAATTTAATAAGCCACCGTGATGGTGAATGAGGACTTGCGCGCTCTGATGATTTGCAATGTGTCTGTCGATGGTGCAATCAGGTTTTGACCTGAAACATGTGGATCTCGGCTGTCGGCCATATGCTATTCTCTAGAGGTGCCTAGGGCTCACATGTCCGCCGCTCGGAGTCGAGCTTGAGGCAGGCGGCGGGCGTGAGCGCAGAAATGCGCGTCACATTCTCTATCCTTTGTATGCACTCAACATCTCTTAATTAAAAACAAGCAGCATTTTCTTTTAATTTGCTATTTTGGAAAGGGCGCGTGTGGCGCAATGGTTGGAGGTGCCACTGCGACGCACACGTGGAATCGATCCTCACGCCCATGGCTCACCAAGCCCTCCATTCCTCCGGGGTCGGCAAATTGGTACCAGACTTGTCTGGGAGGATAGCAGCACTGGTTCGATACATCGGTAGACCACCGCTAGTCACTGTAAAGGCCAGATATGCATTCAGTCACCTACAACTTAATAAAGTCGAATGCATGGTGAATCCCCCAGGGATTGATCAACGCCGAGAGCTTTATCCTTTTTTATGTTGCTTTACATGCTAACTATGGTTAGTACTTTTCTCCTTGCCAGAAGTGCTTTATTTGATACATCTTAGAAAATTTCCTTTAGAAAATATCGAACATTACTGCGTACAAAAATCTAAGCAGTTCGTAACTTTCTTCATGGATGTAAAAAATTTCCAATGTTTTTTCAATTCCAAGCAAAATTGAGTGTTAACTTTTTTATTCACCGCCTTTTACAACCTTTCGCGGCATGCTATTGTGAGAAATATAACCTCAATGGTGCTTAGATGTTTGCAAAACTGTGGACCGCAGGTGTATGCGGTGTGGAACGAACGCGCTATTACTCTTTCTGGGGGCTAACACGTTCACCACCACACTATGCGGCTCTTTCGTATCGCCTGCTTCTCAGCTATCTATTGAACTGTGCCATCAGCTATCACCCGCCAACGAGACTGATCTGGGGAGCTCAAATCGGCATTGAAGCCACTTAAGCCGAGGCTGTTATATAATAAATATAATACACAAAATAAATAAAATATAATAAAAAATAATAAAACTGAATGTGTAATCGTTTATTTTGCATCTTAGAAAAAGTGGAATCGCGGTGAACTAATAGTTCCCTTGTGCTGATTGTTCTAAGAAATTGGATTACACTTCGAAAACTATTAGCTACGTCTGAAAAAAGTTTATAAACTGAACTGAAACTTCGAAGACATTAAGAGAAAAGGAGTGAATTTGTATCTTAACAAATATAAAAATTCTTAACACGTTGATTGCACAGGCCATATACGGCTCATTCACATCACTGCATCTCTTAACATATGTACATATATATATATATATATATATATATATATATATATATGTACCAAATATATATATATACGCTATATCAGCTTTGTCAGAAGCATTAACTGTAATTCAATGAGTCCTTAAGTCACTTAAGACTTCTGCCTCAGCAATATCTGTAATCGTACTTGTCGCACAGTAACCCAGGTAGCTCGACAGGCAATGGGACCTCGAACCTCTGAGGCTCTCTCTTTTTCTTTGGGACCATTCTCTCTTTCTATGTCACCGAGCTCCAACGATCTTTCTTTCTTTCCATTCTCTCTTCTTTCTCTCTTTCTCTGTTTATAGATGTGAATATGTATAATGGCATGAATATACGTGCATAGATATCCGTACATATGTACATTCACATGCGTGAATATGTATGTATATATGTATGTATGCACATTATTATACGCACATATGCATATATACATATATATGCATATATATATGTATGCATATAACTGAGTTGGAGGCAGGGATAGCGCAGTGGTTAATGATGCCACCGATTAGGAAGCAAGACCGTGGCTCGGTCCCAAGGCCAACGCTCTCCACCACTCAACTTGGGAACGCGGTAATTCGGCTATTTCTAAGAATTCAGAAAGAATTGGCTCCATCAACACTTAATGACGGTCATAAAGACGTCGAAATCCTCAAGCATCAGAAGAAACAACACGCGAAATGTTTGAAAACTACTGTGCACGATTAGTGCGAGGAAAACGAATCGAACAGAAGGAGTGTTGGAGACATGTAAAAGAGATCGACGGGCCATGTAAAATAAAAATTATATGTAATTGTGTTGTTGTAATTTGCCGTCAATGTTGTGTCAGTGGAGTTGTTGCGGATTTGGGAAGTGCAGAGGTAAGAGTCGCAATGTTAGAAGCATTGTACCTGATTCGACACCGCCGGAACCAACCAAGCTTCCCGTCCTATCAAGGTCGCCCAAGTTTTGTATCCAGAACGCTGCCTCCAATCCAGAAAAGTCGTTCACTGTCTCTGAAGCGATAAATTGGGAACGTCCCAGTGTGTCTATCCTAGTATTCCAAGGAGAATCTAATCGAATCTAATTAGCATTATATAATATTCATGAAAAAGAACGGGGTTCTCAGTTGAAAGCCAAAGTGATATGCAAATCCAAAAACCTTCATATATGACGAATAGAAGACAACCGTGTGCAAACAGTTGCTGGGATCAGCATAGCGTGTAAAGTCATCCTTGTATCTGTTTCGTTTTCATTGAATTTCGCAACGCAAAATTTGGTAGTGCAGTAAAATTTGAAAGGACCACATGACTCTCGTTTTAGAAAGAGGCTTCATATTTTTATAATTTTTAGTGATTGAATACATATTTTGCTTCATTCAGACTTGAAGGAAACTACCGATGTTTTAAGACTGTTTATCTAACCTTGCAGACAAATCCGGTACAAATTTGCCAACTAGAGAGCTAATGCCACGGTGTAGAATCGAAGCAACGACCACATTTGTATTTTAGGGTGAAGAAGATGTAGGGTGAACCCTGTTTGGTTGTACGATTAGACGCTTTTGTGTACACACTGGCAGACAACTACCTGCCGTGACCTCTTCCTAACCTCACGCCGTCACATCTGCGACTTCTTGGGATGGCGTCGCGACCATTCGAACCTTAATTTAGTCAACACTGCTCGTCGACTGAAAAGCTTGGTTCTGTTATATACATTCTCCTGACATCTTATTTCACGATTTTTTTTGCTAGCTATGCTATATTTACTTCTAACCAAATTTTAAATACGAAAGAGGATAACGAAGGAGTTATCTGTGCCATGTAATAGACTTGATTATTGGTTCTATCTCGCACCCTGGGATAACTAAACCCTCCAAATTTCCGGTATCGGCCCGACTGGCCGACAACATAGCACAAGATTTGCCTGATAGGACAAAGGTACCGACCTGATACATCGCTAGGCTTCAGCAGGTTATTTTGTACGCCAAATACTTGTCCAATCACTTCTACAGTGCTTAATGCAATGCAATCGACACTTTTCAGGGCATTGTTCAGTAATGAACCATTCGTCGTCTACTTTTCAAGTCTTAAATGCTACTCGTATCCAATATTTGTTTTGAAAAGTATTTTTCAATGTTTTACTTGATATAACGGCTTGGCGTGGATTATTGTGGGCAGTTTCTTTGATGGTCTTAGGTCAACTCAATTGCTTAAACCGATGGCAAAATTATTATCATCGTCGAATATTACTGGACTAACTCTGTCCCGCAAAGAATGAAAACAACGACTGAGGAAAATCAGTGAAATTAATGTTATCACTATCTATTCTTTTTCATGGCGGGGTATGATGTGGAATATTATATAATCCCAATGATGCTGAGATATTGGCAAAACTCCAACCCCCCTGAAAGGGTAATAGCGTGTTCGAACTCCTACCGCAAACATATGGGGTCCAGAGTTTTTCAAATATCTCAGCATCATTATGAGTAGGAATAATTAGAAGATCAGTTAGGATTCAGACGGCTTGAATGCGGGAAGTGAATTTCGGAATGGCATAAGGCAGACAAACCTTTTTCAATGTTTTACTTTTTATCTTCTGACTACTACAATTTTCATGTAAAACTCTGGACCGCAGGTGTCTAAGGTGTGGAACGAATGCGCTATTATCCTTTCCGGGTAGTAACGCGTTCACCACCACACCACACAGGTCCTTGGTTTCCCCTGTCTCTCAGCTAGTTCTATCGATCTCTGCCAACAGCAATCACCCGTCAACGGGATTGATTTGGGGAGCCCATATCGGCATTGAACCCAATTAAGCTGAGGATGTAGTTGAAATCACAATGAACGCGTTACTCCTCGGAAAGGACAATAGTGCGTTCGTCCCCCATCTTAGACACCTGCGGTTCAGAGTTTTGCAATTATCTCAGCAACGTTGTCGTTTTATTTTTCTTAGAACCTTTTTTAATTCTTCTGTTTTAAATGAGGTTAATATTTGTTAGTAATATTTTTATTTTTTTTATAACGCCAGCGTGGCAGCATTCCTCTTCCATCTCATTCTATCTACTCATTATTTCATTCATTCCCTTTCCTCTTCCTTCTTTTTTCCATATCGTATCTAAAACTTTCATAATGTACGTGTTAAAAAACTATGAAGCACACAATGTGACAACTCCAGCTTAAGACCTTCTAGTTTGAATTTCTTTCGACAGATTGAAGGAATCACTCGAATCTCATTGACAAATCGAAAGTTCCGGTTTTCTTTGTTCAGCACTCTTTTCTATTCCGCTTACACCCGGTTTTCCTATTCAAAGCTGTACTTTTCTTCAGTTGTGTTCTTGCTCTCATTTTTCACTCACTTTCAATAGTGTCTTGGATTTCCAGGCACTGCGAAAAAAAGCCTGATAAACAAACGAGGCGCCTGAGAGCTTCACTCCCGCCCACGATGGCGCCTAGTATCAACGTCAGTGTAATTCATGTTCATTTCCTTTTTCTTGTTTCCTTTCTTTTTCTACATCACGAAAATCAGCTCATCAGCTGTGCGTCGACTCGGACCGTCAAGACTTAGAACTAAATCAGTTCGCATAGAGATCATTTGCCTAGTTATAATACGGTCATTGACCGCTGTAACTGAGATCAGTTAGTTTTTTCGAAAGCTCCCCTTAAAAAACAAAACGACAGTGGTTCCCTTAAAAGTCATTGATAATTTGCTACCAACATATTGAATATATCGAATGATTTGATTCGAATCGTTTTTCTCTTACAAGTATCGAACAACAAAAATACGATGCTTATAAAAACCGTTAACCAGACTTTACATTGTGCTTAGTGTGAAGTATTTTGTTTACTTTCCTAGTTTTATGGCAAACTAATTCTATGATTCTAATTATATAGTAACTTGACTTTCAATCATTATCAGTACTGCTAAGTTTTTATTTGCTGCCCACTATAATTTTTCACGGCAGGGTATTATGTGTGATACAACTACAATGATCCTGAGATATTTGCAAAACTCCGGACCGCAGGAGTCTGCGGTGGGGAACGAAAGCTCTATTAACCTTTCCGGGAGCTAAGGCGTTCGCCACCACACCATGCGGGTCCTTCGTTTCACTTCTCTCTAGGCTCGTTCTATCATTATCGGAATTGTAAGCCTCCACATTGCATTTGCAGATCCTCAGATGCTCGTTTCGCTTGCAAAACTATAGTGGGATTCCATATGTCATGTCACGAAATGAGCTTCAATTCAACATTTTCTTTCATGTAAAAAATTCAGCACCAACTACTAAGAAGGCGATACGCCCGAATGGCAAACGTTTACCGTAACAAAACCAGCAAAGTTCTTCGGGAAAGATTTTTTCACACTTTTTCCTCCAATTTTAACTTTTTTTTCTTCCCCTTTTTATTTTCATTCACGTTTATGTTCCACAAACCAAAGTTGGCCAGGAAGATAATTTTCTTAATTTTTGAAATGCTTAAAAGAGATTGAAATCAGTGACTGCATGGTTCTTCTGGTAATATTTTTCTCGTCGAAAGCTACAGCTTTTGAATTCTTGCGAATATTTCCCTCACTTCTCCACTTCAGTTTTTCACATTTCTGATTTCTGTAATCTGGAACGGGATAGCGCAGTGGTTAGTGATGCGCTCTACCAGGAAGCAAAGGCGCTGCTTAGATTCACTGCCTAATACTCTCTTCCAGCTCACGTGGGAACGCCATACGTTGGCTATCTCCAGGACTGAGGAAAGACGAAATCCTTAAGCAGCAGCTTAAAGAACACGCGAAATCTTTGAAGATTATTGTGGATTACAACCACAATGATGCTGAGATATTTGCAAAACTCGGACTCCAGGCCCGATCGAACTGCGATTAAGCCTTCCTGGAGCTCACGGGTTACGTACGGCACCACTGAGGCCCCTCGTTCTACCTTTCTCTCAGCCAATCTTTTTACCTTAATGATGCCATCAGCAATCGTTGTGTATGTAGGATGCGCGGAAACGAAACGAATGCAAGAATTGTTGATTCTCCTGGTAGATGTGATGACAGGTCATGTAAAAAAAGTGAAGAAAAAAATAATCCGAAACGATTATGTAGGTTTGGAAATTGGTGAGCTCCCCAATATATGCTGAGCAAGCCACAGAGCTTCTACCGCTTTCGATGACCAGTTTGTGTCATCGAGTCTTATTGTTCTTTTCTACATTTCCCAACTAGAGAAAGAAATTTGTTCTACACTTTGCAGTGTTTTAGAACATCGACGCTGTTGAGACTGTTTATGTGTGATAAACTCCGATGTATAGGGTCAGTTCATCCAACATGCATAGTTATCAATGCTGAGAATGAGTTCGACATTTGGTTGTAGAAGTCCAGCTAAGGGTAAATCAGTGCTGTTAACAGCCTCTGTTATAGACGAAACCTAGTCGCAATGTTGCGATTTTTCTTACGAACCAAGACCGCTTATTACTGAGTGACGGCCTATGAACACTAGGATATGGGTTTATCCAGAGTTCGAGGAGAAAGCTTTATTAAACCACCAGCGTGTCGGTTAAGTGGAAGTTTCTTTGGTGCCTTATGAGGTCACTTGAGAATCAACTAAAAAGCGTAAGGCGTTCAGTGTTGGTAAGTTTCGCAAGTTGCACTCCGCTCCACTAAGCATTGTAAAGGTGACTGGATTTGGCGTATACAATGGTTTACGAAAACCCACGAAGCAGTGTTTTATTCTCTCAGACATATCTGGTACTAATTTTCCAATCTCAGGGATTGACAACGAAAGTCTGGGATGCGGAATCGAACCAATGACCACATAACCACCTGTTCTACACTTGTAAATACCAATTACCAGCTGCGAAGCGCTCCATACCGAAAGCTATGTAGCGAAATTGACGATGGCGTGAAGAATTACTTTTTTTTTTGCCAGAGGAATCGAGCGCTCTTCCGGAGGCGGCAGTGGAGTGGCGTGCGATCGCTGCCCACTGGCCGACACGGAGTCATTCATCAATTTTGTCCGCTATGGGATTACGCTATGCCATGCCAGCGTTTCTTTTTACACTCTGTTCAACGCCGTCTCCGTTCGCACGTCGCGAAGAGTTGCCGCCGTCACGGCATCTTGTTGGTATCCAGAGGCGTTGGTCGATTCGTCGTCATTCTTATGACTCACTGTAAACTCCCATTTTGAAAGAAATCGCACGTCCAAGTCACTGAAACAGAGAAACCAGGGAGAAAAACACACATTCACAACAGCGAACGCCACCAGGGAAGAATTGCACATTATCTGTGTATCTCAGGCACCATCTATCTGCACAAGAATATTTAATGACTGTTTTTATGAGAAAGATAGCTAGAAAGAAAGTAGAAAGCACAGTAGAAAGTTTGCTTGAAGTTTTACCATAAAATCTGCCATCTCTATGTAACGCCCATAGTCATTCGGACCCTGAGTTTGCCCAGTGAATTTGTTGGTTATTCAGGTTTAGGTTAGCCGGTAGTTCATTCATGTTCGAAGATTAGATTTGAAGATTCTCGCGCTTTCAGTTGGTGGCTGTCATAAGTCGTTGAGCAGGCAAAATCCATATCCATTGTTTCATCGAATCCATGATTTGAACGCAAATTTAGATAACTACATATCGTCAGATTTATCAACGGACCGATTTTAGCACTAGTATCACATTTTAAGGCGCATTTATAGAAGAAGTTAGGGGTACTGTCGAATACATTCATGGTCGCATTTTCGATCCCACGCCCCAGGGCAAGCAAGCTCTCATCCCTCCTAAATCGGCAATAGGACCACACTTGTCTGGGATGAGAGCAGCATTGAATTTATATATCGATAAGCTTCGACAGTCATTGTACAGCCCAGATGTGCATTCAATCACCTCCAACGATGCTTATGCAAGTCGATTGCTTGAAACGTCCCTCATGAATTTACCAACGCCGAACGCATTAACCTCCACCTTTCTATAACATGGCATCGATGACATTTTCTATAATCATTTAGACAGTGAAGTTATTTTTGACCGAGAAGAAAGCCGCTCTCCCTTTTCGACCGCCTTTATTTACACTTTTTAATTTTTGTCTTCTATCGCTTTTTCTACTGATTTCCTCTTCGCTTCTCTGCGGTACAGAGCCGCTTTGAATCTAATCCCATCGAATGTGCCCAGCATTCAACGAGCATATCCTTACAGACCACTGAAGCTTTTGCTTATACCTTTGCTGTCTTATTTCAGTTCCTTTTTCTTATAAGTGGTTTTGTGACGTATGTCGTTCCTAATCTGACATTGGAAAATTGCAAACTCTCGAAAAAGTCTATATGAGATAAATTAATCGAAATATTCAACTTATAAAACTTTAAATCTCCGGAACCTTCGAGCCTACTCTAATATTTAAAACCTAGTGTTTTTATCCTTACATAGAGAACATTAAACCACGACTGTTTCAGCAAACGAACTCCTCCGGGAATATAAGGCTGAGCGCTTTTTTTCACGTCGCCCTTCTGAGCGATGTATTGACGACATCAGCGCTCAAGTGACTTCACCTTCTTAAATCAAAATCTAGTGCCGACGCTTGGCACATACCAAGGAATGAGGAGAACTTGATGAAATGGCCTCTGCAAACCTATTTCATGCTATCGTTCTGGTTACAAGCACTATCTGTCCCATAGGAAGTGGGTGCTGCGCAACTTTCTGTCACCAGATTCTTGGTTTTGAAAACGCGCACTTTTATGACCTGAAGTCTTCCTCTTTCTGTTTATCGTCGTGTATTCATTAGAAGAATTCAAAACGTAGTTTAACCACAGTCACCTATGCTCTATTCCGAGTCAGTCCAGCTCACTGAGTCAGTAATGCATGAAGTTGGGTTGGCACAGAGGGAGAGCTCAGAAGAATTCACACCAGTTGATGGATGAGAGTATGCTTATGTGACAACGGTGAAACAGTGTCTGAAGAGTTTGAACAATTGTATTTTCTGAAAAAACGATACGCACTGCACTTTCTGGTTGTTGGTGTGAGAACAACCGTCAGCTCAGATGGAGAACATAAGCTTGTAAGAGCATCCTATACCGCGAGCTGTTGTCGAACGGTGAGATGTACACGTGGGCGTCGGCGTAAAACAAATTTTCTGGGTTTATTACTTTTCAAGAGAGGAGAATTTGAAGGAGAAGTCGACCATGTCACGTTCTTGGAGACGCTTAACAGGACGCCGCTTTATAAAAATACGCCGCTTTGGGGAATGGTTCCACACCTGTACTTTCGTCGCCGGACTTTCATATTTTGCGAGCTCTTTGAGGCTAATAATTTAATGGCTTCGATTCAACATCGAAGAGCTCCTTGATTCACATTCGCCGAGGTTATTTTAAAAAATAGGTGGCTCCGTCGTACGTACGGTGTCGTACGGCTCATGAGGTCGACTATCGTCGCTATTAGATCGTGTGTTGAAATTTTGTTTCGACATGATTTTGAAAGAAAACCACAAAAATGGTGTTAGTTTTATCTCAACTAATAAATGGACGGCATGGGTGGTGCTGATGTAGGCCACTATTCCCAACTGACATCAATATTTTTCACGGTTCTAACGACGCTCTTTCGGATGAACTCTGACGCTCAACGTATGAGCACACCCCAGGGGACGTGGTTCGGCAATCCTTTCGAACAAACCCTCCCATGTGGGATTAGGTTCTGAGCGCCACCCGTATTGCTAGTCCGTTAAACATTGCATTTGAAGATGTTCGTTACACCAGACTTATTATTTCAAGATGTTTCTGCTCGATCAGAGCATCACACAGCTTTCCAATTTTCAAGAATTTTCGGTGTAGCTTTTAATTGAAGTCTTCGTTCTTTGATTCCTTGTATAATCGTTATAGCGGTGTTTCGTCAGACATGCAAAAGTTCCAGAAGTAACTTTGTTGTAAACTAGTGATTTTCTCAACGAATCCTTTCGAAAGCTACCACAACAAAAAAATTTATACTTCCTTCTGACGTCTATGGCAATAGGGGCAAAATAGAGACAAATGTATGGCATATGTCACTTTATAGTTTTCCCTATTGGTTGGTTTTTCTGCCTTTTTCGCAAGCCATGCAAAGCGAGCCGAATGTCCTACTCAGTGGAGACCATGTTCAATATGTAAACTTTAAATTATTGTAAAAACCGTGCACAGGCCACTTGAGTATTTATTTTAAGTAATACCAGTTTGAAAAGTAATAGAGGGCAGACTACGGGAAATATCAATTTAGTATGACACTGATGTTTAGTCACGACGGTTTATTCTATCATCCAAGGACTTCCTTCTTCTGTTCGATAATTCTGAGCAAGACAGAAAGGTTATTAAACATTTATTGCCGAATGAGAATATCAAAACATGCAAAGTGCTTGAGCAAAGATTCATCTACCTCGACGCTAAAGCTTCCCTTAATTACGTCCCCTCTCCCCATTTTTCTTTGTTTATCATTGGTTGATGAAATCCTAACAAGGGTACAAGAGCTCTATGCGCTTGTATGCTTATAGTACAAGTTAAGAATCTTAATAAGTCACACAACAAGAGTGAAGTTTTCATGTCGAACACTGGAAATTTAAATTCTTTTAAATTCTCCACTCTTTGGCGGATTTATTGCCCAGTACTTGCCCAGTACTTACACCTGCCCAGTACTTTCGTTCCATCATCTAATTCATCCACAGCCTAACTTATACCTTTTATATTTAGTTTGCTTGCATGTTCCGTTTTAGATATGTTCCCATGCTTAAAGGAATAAAACAATAAGTTATTATTCAACAAGGTTCCAGCAATCTAACCTAAAAGGCCGTTTCATAGTCACTGCTATCCGCGAAAATGTGAATAGATCGCGGCTGTAGCTGAGCTTCATCGAGAAGATTAGTTAGTGTGGAGGAGATTATCTTACTATTTTCCATCTATTAATGGCACGTAATGATCGCCAGGAGTGAAAAGATGTAAACCAAATCTCTTCAAGAAATCGTACTTTTTCTTTTCCTTCCATTCCCTAGCATTGGACCGCTTAGGTAGTGGGAATTATAGAGAATTGTCTGGCGAAAGAACTTCAACCGGTTAAATGCACCGCAGTGGTTCTAAAGCGTGATTGCAATTGAGCTAAGTGACGTCGTTGGCCGGCTCGAAAATGATTCCTCCACTGACTGGTTTTCTTTGAGCGTATTATCATCGGCTCATTTTCTCGCCCAGCCAGCAGTTGACTGATTGCTTCCGTTCTCATCTGCGACTTCCACAGATCACCCATCAGCAGTCGTCCGTCAACGAAGCGCTCGTCGTCTCCATTCGCAGAAACCGTCAGCCACTTGTCTTCGTCGTTTCGGCGTAAATTTAGGCAACGGAGAGGTTTATTTCCGGAGCCGTCAATTGTTTCCTCAGAGCCGCCGTGACGGCCATCGCATTCTGGATTTTTAGAGAAATGCCATACTTCCATTAAGCCTAGATGGAGTAAATCTTGAGAAAGCACTACTTAGGTATTCCTATTGCTATCAAGTCTTAGCAAACTCTTAAGATTTCAGAGGGATAAAAGTAAAAATGCAAAACAAACCAGCAAATCGACAGTGATTTCAAGCCAAAGTTGTTAATGTGTTACTGAAACTAGGCAGTGAAACGTCCTATCATTTCCATAATAATAATTTCAAAATATGAAGTATTTTGAAGGAGAACAGGCACTACTCCTGACTTCAGACAAGATTTTGTATCGTAATGCCAAGAACGACTAGCAACTAATACATCCGTGGCGAAGCTGATTTCTCAATAACTTTCAATAGTTTTTCGATAACTAGAGCACATCAGAGCCACAAGATCTATTAGTCGCGAAGGCTTTCTCTTATCGCTTTAAGGGTACACAGAATTTCACCGCATTTTTACATATGTCTGGAATCAAATTTTTCGAAAAATTGGAAAACCAAGTCCAAAGCTTCAAAATTTCCAACACAGGCTGCCCCGCATGCATCTAGGATACGCTAGAGGACCATCATATCCTGCAGAAGGGATTAACTTTTCACAATTTATCTTGTTGAGCAAGCACGAGGTTGTTATTGCAGCATTCATTAATTCGCAATATTAATTTCTAGTTAAACTTACAAAGAACGAAACGGTGACTGTTTATTTAGTTGATACCTAATACTTGAATGGCCCGTCCTCACTAGTTGTGCGAGCCCCAGCACAATCTCCATTCTTCGGAGATTTGCTGGTTAAGACATTGTGGTTCCTTGGAATCCCGCGGTCAGCCTGGCCAAAGTCTACCCCAGGTCTTCACCACGACAGACAGCCGCAGCCCTTGTGGATCAAAGGGAGGTTTGCCACCATGCAACTAATTCGATACCAGGATGGTGGTGGATCCTGGTATTGGTTTACTCCTTACTAGGCTTCCTGATAGAAACGCCGGATACCTTCTCAGCTTGGAAGACCCTGCCAGGGGATGAGTCCCCCACTGTACATCGCAGTCCGGCACCCAGGAACACCTCATGGCCACGATGAGGTGGTAAACCGTTGGGATAGATGAGTGTTTAAAAGTGAGAAATTTGCTTTTGAAAATTTTTTTTGAAAAAAAGAAAATTTGCAAAAAAGCGTATTTCTTAAATGTTATCTGCTGAGGTTGTGGTAGTGTTTGATTGAATGGATTGTATGCCAATTTGACTTTTCCAGGCTCTGAAGAAGGCGAAGCCGCCGAGACATCAGCTATTGTGAATGAATAGTGTAATAAAAACCTCGAGTCTGCTCATCAAGAAAGCGGCGAATTATTGATGCATGCCAGGGTTAAAAGAAAGACGGTCCTAGGATTTGCAATAAATGATTTTTGTTCAAGTGCTGTTAAGTTCAAAACATACGAGTCTCGACTAGCGGAAAATAAATTCAAGAGCACGAGAATGGCGGAATTTCACTGCGATAGGAAAAAAAGGCATGTCTCTCGTAGGCAGAGATTTTTAGGATATAACAGTTCTTATGGCGATTACTAAGCTTCGCTTTGACCAGGGATATGCTCGCTTAGGATTCAAACATGCCAGCATTCTTGCACAAAATGCATTGAAATCAATACGTTCCATCATTGTATTCAAACTTCGGCATTAATTACTAAATTGTGCGTGTGGAGTTAATAGTAAACATGCAAAAACAAATGCATATCATTATTATGATACATGAAGGAGCGGACAGCACAGTGATAGAGATGTCCGTCATCACGAGCATGGTGTTAGTTTGATTCCGCTTCGGGCCAACCAAGCCTCTCATCCCTGCGGGATCGGGAACTTGGTGCTGGACCTATCGTGGAAAAAATCACTCTCTGCAATCCAATTGGGAACGTTCCAGCTCCTATCTCAGGACCCCAGGGAGAATTTCTCGACCAGCCTTCTACGACATTCAAAACGAAATGAAAATCCTCAAGTGGTAACCGAAGCAACACGTAAAAAGTTGGAAGATCTTCGTGGACAATGGTTGCGAGGAAACGAATCGAATGTGAGAAGTGTTGGGATCCGCTCAGTAGACGTGAAGACGGGTCTTGTGAGATAAAAAATAAAACATACGTATATACTAAATATATATATATACATATATATAGTCTCCTTGTGTTGAAAGGTCGAAATCGTTCCCAGAGGTTACCTAAGCTATCAACTTCTGTTCGATTTGTGGAAAATCATCGCCAATAATTGAAAAATGCACACAGTCGTGAATGTTCATGACTTTTTTTAAACTTCATCCAAAAACCATTCAAGAGTTGATATGTTATAAATACCATATTAGCTACCTCATATCAGCATGTTAGCGACTCTACATTTTCATATGAAGCCAAGTTCCTCGAAAATTTAATCGCTGTGTGAATAAAACTATCGTAATTCTCTCTACGAAGCTATGAAGTTTTTCAACAGATGTCCATTATTACTGGTGATTTGGAATAGCATGCGCTCTTCTCCAATGTCAGATACGACCGACATAAATTTAAGTCGAGTTGATTTCTTCAAAAGAGGCCTATTACCCTATTATTCTTTCATTTTCTGATTTGCTGGTCCATCTATATGAGAATATGTGAAGTATCTCCCGTACTGATACTTGTTCCCGTTGCGCAAAAGTGCTTCAAGTCGTCAATCAATACGCACATTTTTCACGACGGTACGTTATATCATAGGCAATTGTGACATTTTGTATATGCTATGTTCTGTTATTAAACTCTGAATCACCTGCACTGACGTCTACGAGACTACCAGTAGTGTTCTGACAAGCAAGGAAAATTTGTTGAACTCAGGATGGTTGTCTCGATAGATATCTAAGTTCTTCAATGAAATAGTTGTAAGTGGCTCGGTTCATTTTAAATAAACCGATAGCCGAAAATCACGTGTTTACGAAAATATTTAGACTATCGAGATGTGGTAGACGCGTTGAAAATCTGTAATTCACTGTTCTTCTTGAGGATCAAACGTGATGATGGACAAAGTCTCTGTGTCTATTCGGCCATTTAACCTTGGCCGGGCTCGTCATTACCACACAAAATTCATACGCTATGGCTGTGAATCTTTCTAATACCGACTCGTTATAAGGTGTTGTTAGAGAAGCCGGGTATAGCAAAGCAGTTAAATGCATCCTGAAAATATGCAAATTATCGTTATTTATAACAAACACACTAAATTAAGCAAGCTCTCTATCTCTTCTAGGTCGGAAAATAGAAATAGCCTTTTCTGAGGACATAAAAACACTGAATTATGCATTGCTAAACCTCCAAAATTCATTGTGCAATCTCATTTTGCATCCAATCACCTCCGTCACACTTAATGAAGTTTCACGCACGGTGTAACCTTAAAAGATTGATCAACGCCGAACATTTAATCCTTTAATTTTATTGACTAATATTGGATGAGTTCTTCATCATTGCGTACAACTTATGTCCTTTAAGCTCAGTTATCGCATCGTGGTGAACTATTTCCTCCATTTCTTGACTTTCCAGCACTCAGCGACTTAGTGAATGGAGAACTCTTCGGGAGCATTTCGAAAAGCGATATCGCTCCATTATTCCAAATTAATTAGTAAGATGAAGAACTTCTCTCCAATGTTCAGTATCGACATGATAAGTGACGATAACTTATGGGAGGAGGAAATGAAATAGGAAATCTAAGAGGGAAACTACATCATTCGTTAGTTACCTATTAGGGTAAGTAAAATAGCGTGGAAGAGACGTGGTGTACAAAAACGGGTCAGATATTATGTGCAAATAGAGAGCAGCCTTCATTGTTTTTTTCATGAAAGGTCTGTCCTCCTTCCGGTTTTTAAGTACTTAGGATGATAAAATCAACTCATTCGGTGTACAAATACAACTAAGAACATATTTGTCGGTTCAAAGAAGCACTAGAATAAAGACTGAGATCGAGTTCACCAAAAAGGCACCAGTAACAAAGGTTCTTTGAAACCAGTTTATAGGCTTAGAGTTCAAAGTTCATCAACGAAGAGGCGAATAATTTCCGACCGACAGTCAAGTCAAATCACTCACTTATCTTTTATCTAGAAGAGAATTATACGGGATGGAAGAAGTGAACCTGCCAACAACTGATACGACGAGGGTGTGGGGCTCAACGAAATGAGCAAATGCACTGTTTCAGCGAAGATGACGGTCGCCGTCATCACATCGAAATGATCGCGAAAAAAGGGTAGCATCAGTGTTTTATAGCCACCCACAATGAAGACAAGTCTGCCACAAGACGTTTTCTGTTGTAATCTTTGTTCACTTACATACTAACGGTAAGCGATGAATACATAGTGTTTCTTCCATTATATGGCTAGTACAGCAACTACCAGTTGCAGTACGAGTCATTCTTTTAAATCCCGATCACATCGTCGACCTCTGTTTTGTTGTGTCGATAAGCTTACAGAAGATCCTTATAAAAACTCTTTAAAATTGTTGCCAACGTTTCGGTATCTTTAGAGTCATAATGTTTTGAATCAAATGCCTACAGATCAGCTATTCTCGCGACGAGTAAAGTTGAGTAAGTTGAGTAAAGTGGAACACCGGCCGGAGACGTCAACTTCTTTTCACAACTGTTCGACGAAACTCGTCCTTTTTCTCGAGACGTTGTGGAGACGAACATAACCTCATCACGATTGTCATTTCCCGACTTTGAGAATTTTTGTCGTTTTCCCAGTTCCATTCAATCTTCTTTACATCGTTAGTGATTTGAACGAAACACTCCAATTCAATCTTCCTCTTCTCATTTTGCGCTGTCTGAAAGTTCTCATCTCTTCAAATGGATTGGCCAGCAATCCGCTTCGTATCGTTTGTTCTTCCGAAAATTATAGTAAACATTATGGATAGAAAGAAATAGACAGAAAAATTATGTGTGTAAAAAATCAGTCTAAGAAAAATCTCTGCCGCAGCTACGAGGGACCCGAGGAATCTGTGGCAGATTATTAATTTGTTCTTTTTCTTGTTTTTCCAATGTTTCATAACTCTAAAATATGTAACAAAAAGAAAGAAGTAGTAGAACATGCAAAATGCATACGATATGTGCAAAATATGCTGGATATTATAGAGGATGTCCTGAATGAGCGGATGAAGCTCGGAATAAGCTCAGAGCCAGTCTAACAAGTCAACGGAGCAGTGCATCAAGAGCTGCATGAGCCAATTAGCGCTGAGCTTGGCAAACCAATTGTGTGTGCCTTGCTCGGTTCTTCTTCCAATCGATTCGTTACATTAAAAGTTCATTAATTTACATACTTGTTACTCCTCACCTATTTCAACTATTTCTTCCTTCATTATGGGAAAATTGACAAATTTAAGTATGAATTAAAACTGAAAAGTAACAATCGGCAATAATGTGAACTACGGATTACGTGGGGATTGAGAGGATCGTAAACTGTCAGTCTCATCGATTTCTTTGTCCTTTATATTCACCATACAGTACAGTACGCTTGTGATCAGCTTTAACTTAGGAATTTTCTTCAACTGTTATTAGAAAGCAGTCTCTCTCCTCCCTCTCTCTCTCCCTCTCTCTGACTGAAAGGACTCATGTGCATCGAATCCTGACTAGACAAGGGTTCTTCTAGTTGAGTCTGTCTAAAAAATACACTTTTCCACGTCATGGTGAAGATCACAGTGAATGGAAGTTTGTCATCATTTTACTTCCTTATTGTACAAGTTAGAAGCGAAAAGAAATCCTCTGAAGCAATCCTATTTACCATAATCACTGTTCTACTTCTCCACGTTTTCTTTAAGCTTCATTTTCTTGAAACGTTCAAAAATATGGCTACAAAACTAATGATAAACTTTAGAGTCACCACCAGTCAATGCTTCCGGCCATTAGTGTTTCTACAGCACACCAATTTCACTGGGAAGTGTAGGGATTTTTGGTGTTACAGTTTGTTCAGTGTTGACCATTTTAGGAAAATGTTTTATGATTGGAAAGTAGGTTCTGAGGTTGAGTGAACGAAGTATTACGATTTATGTGTGAAGCTGTTCAGTTACTGCGTTGAAGAATGATTACGATTATCTACTGCGGAATTCCTATTGAAAGTGTTAGCGTAGTATTCTACTTTCTATCCTAAAGCTAAAAGATAAAGGATGAAGCTCTCAGCGTTGATCAATCTCTGAGGGATGCGCCATACATTCGACTTCACTAAGCATCGTTGATGGTCACTGAACACGTATCGCCTTTACACTGACTCGCGGTGGCCTACCGATATATCGAGCCAGTCTTCCAGACTAGTCTGGTACCAATTTGCCGAACGTGGAGGTATGGGAGGCTTGGTAAGGCACAAACACGGAAACCGATCCCATGTGTGTGTTGAAAGGCGCCTCTGACCACTACGCCACATGCGCCCTCTTTCCTCATTTTTTCGCATTCCTTATCCCTCAAAGATTGATCAAAACGGAGAGCTTTATCCTTCCCATCCTATCCATATCCTAATGAACAAAGAATAGCGAAATGAAATGTAGAACATTCTTGGTTGACATCTGTTTTGTTGTTTGAGCCATTCGATAGGAACACTGTGATTTTGCTCACACAACTTGTACTAGCTTTCTATGTAAAAAAATTCCTTCGCAGCTAACGGGCGAAAAATCAATATGCATCGATTTCTGTGTGGCAGACAATTCTACAGAAATTGGCATAGTTTTCTAAATGAGTCGGTGACTCGTTTTTTTGTTGATTTCAGCACTGTCGTGTACCCATCATCTATGGAAGCGCCGAGGTTGGTTTATAGGTTCGGCTGTGCCTTGAGGATCTCTCATTTTGCCTTTTCACTGATGTGGTGATGCTGATGAAGCATGTTTTTCTCTGAAATCACAACAAAACCGTGTTGGAATGCCTCAGGTAGTGAATTCATGCAGCCAGCTCTCATGAATCAGAAGGATCTTTGCTGCATTCCGTCTAGGTGACCCTAGTGAGAAAGCGATCCTTATGTCGGCAGCGGTCCTTACAGTTAATTTATTGACCAGTAGAGGGCAATGTGATAGACCAACTAACACTTTTAAAAATATTTTAAGAATCTCCATACTAACCAATAACTGCATTTTTTAAAATACATAGGTCGATTAAGTGAAAATGTTCTGTGGTACGAGGACGTCCCATCGACGTAAGAAAAGCATTGATTGGATGAACTTGTTGATCAATACCTATGCTATGAAAGGTGGCAATCTCTCGTTGCTGTCAAATCTATAACTGTATCCTACGTTATGCTCACCATGCTTATTAGTAACAACTAAAATCTATCCGATCTTCAGTTTTCAATCTGCACCTCCTTTGATTATAATCTAATCACAGAATCGGCCAACCTGCGTAATTTTATGACAGTTGTGCTGTCGCGACAATATCGGGTCGGAATCATCTCAACATTAGCGAAAATGTCATAAAATACTGTGTTTCTTCTCTTCTTAGGTTTCTTTGCCTTCTTGTCGTCTCAAGCTTATTATTCTGCAGTGTTGAGTAGCAAACTCAGTGAAGTCCGGCTCTGAAGTTCTTGTGAGGCGACCTTTTCAGGACGATGATCAAAAGCGCCCCGGTTGTCAGGTGAATTCTGTTAGCAGTTCGAACAGTGGGATATTCGATTCATGATGTCGTCGAATATTCGTCAGCTTTCGTGCCGTTTGTGCTCTCAACTGAATGAATTCAGTCCCAATTGGCTTACATTACTGCGCTATGCCTCGAAGCTCGTAGGCAATCAAAATTTCGTCTCTTAAACTCCAACATTCATTGAACCCTCTCTGTTCGGAATTTTTATGGATGGTTGGTTTCACGAGAAAAAAAGCGCTTTATGCTATTGGTTCTCATCAATATTGCAGGGGGCTTGAACTCTTCGCAACCGCAGTGTTTTCGTCGTTCACATTGCATATTTGAACTTCCATGAGAATAAAATTCTTACGCACATAAACAAAGCTGTAACTCTCCAGGCATAATTTTTTCGTACTTTTTCCACTCTCCAAATCGTGGCCTGTGTTCTTTCACTTCCCGCTTTCCTTTCCTCCTACATTTCTTTCTCCTCTCTTCTCTACCTTTCCCTCTCCTTGTTTCTCTTTTAAAACTCAATCCAATTTTTCTTTTCACTTCAGATATTGAGATTTTCAATGCTTTGATTTGACAGACAGACTGATCTCAAAAACCAATGTGAAGATACGCTGCTCTCTTGGGGAGAACCCAGTCATGAAGTGCAAGCCGTCATTCAATCTGCTTAGGTGGGGAATCGGCTTTGTTAATGAACTGAGGACGATCTAGGAACAACTGTTCTGATGGTCTTTGAAAAAAGAACCTGTTAAAATTAACAACATGTCAACTAAATGGAAAATATGCTGTGATCGGTGCGATTAGTCTTGAAGATTGAGCTTTCAATTGTTTTCATCGAAACTATTCCGACTAATTGGAAAGTTTATCTTATCATTCCTCTCCAAGGGCTGGCTTCCAGTTTCTTAAGCTATTCTATCTACGTTCTGTGTTTGATTCTGAACTAAATCACATTTGCATATATCTCAATTAAACACTTCCTCAAGCTTCCCGGAAAGCGCCGAGTCACGGCTTCTTCATTTCATCAACTAAAGGACACTCTCATCAAACTCAATCCCTTCATTTCGTCGCAGAGAAATTCCACTGCATACCCTTTCCACAATCCCTTATCGCTTGAAGGTTTTACCAGTTGATCCTTCACCGAATGTACCGAATACTTTAGTCTCCTCGTACTTTTAAACGTTAAGCTTCCATTTCGCCACGTTCATTGACCTTCGACTTTCTAGCCGAACGTTGAGAACGTCTGCCTCCTTCGTTCTCTACAACCACCAGAGAGTGCACCGCAACAAAGGCATTATTTAAAGTGGATTTCATTCAACCGATGCCAAGGCGAATTGGAATCATTTCCAATACTATCTGGTTTATTTGTCTTCTTTTTTTTCACTGTTTTTCCCATCATTTTTTCCTCGATTTGCGCCATGAAGTAAATGAACGTTAATTTGGGATTAGCGATTTATCGTTTGCAATTTAACGTTCAGCGATTCCATAACGATTCAGTCGGCTCAGTTTTTTTTCTTCAAGTCGACATTGTCTGTCCTAATTTGATGTCATTCGAGAGCCGATTATTTATCCTCATCGATTGACAGCTCGTTATTACTACCTTTCTAACTACATGATTGCACTTGTTACTAAATTGTAACTTTCATGACAGGATATTATTCATTACGGACTCATATATCAGCTAGCGTTCCATTCTTTCCTAGATTCTTCCTATTCAAATTTTATCAGTGATCAAGTATTACGGAGCAAAACACTCATTGTGTGGAACTGGTTTGGTTTGGAATGGTTTGACTCGTGTCATTCTAGAGAAGGCCTTCCCAATTCGTTCCGTTTAGCTATTCACGTTGTTTTACTGGATTAGTCAACTATTAGCGCTGAGCGATGGGCTGTCGGAAAAAATCTTAGTTGTAAAGAAGAGATGAGCTTGAACGCGTCAATGAGGAAAGAAGATAAACTTCTTTCGATCCAAATCAACCTTGGCACTAACAATATCGGAGATATGAACAATGCTCAGCACGGCTATCTCATGATACCAAGGAAAGCCGCACTAGAAGATATTCAGTTTGTGATGAACGAATATAATATGGTCCTGGAGTAGCCGATGGCTTTCTTTCACCACAAGTCGGAATTCCTCAGCACTCTTCCCGTTCCATTCCTCGCTCTGCAAACGTCATTCATAGACGTGGTCGGAGTCATAGATGAGTTTGGACGACGTTTGAAAACCCATATTCCTTTTTCGCTGATGTGTTGAATGCTTGCCAAGTGAGATTTTTCTCGAATTCAAGCCATTCTAGTTAGCATTTTGAAGGTCTTTATTTCAATTGTTTGTTGACTTTTGTGAATCAGACATCATCGATGTGAGTCTTCATTGAGGACTTCTGTAAATCAGACATCAGAGAATCAGACATCATTGATGCATTGGGAATATGGTTCTTCAAAAGAAGAGGGATTCATTCCATTTTATACCAGTCTAGTCGAACGCATTTAAATATATGTGAGCTCACTGACCAGTAAATAATAACGCGGCGCTAACTAACTACCACAACACCAAACACTGTAGCTTTTTCGTCTTAACACTTCTTTTTCGTTTTTACCTTCTCAATACTAAGACGCTAGGACGACTTGTCTTCACATATTATGCGATCCACAGCAGTCGTACCCATTCAAGTAGTTATCTTGTAACCTCCATCTATGTACGTAGTCCACCTAGTCTGTGACTTCGTCTGAGCTTAAGACTCTATTATTCGTTCACGTTAAACGCAGATCGAGAGTGATATTCGCTGAAATCCCATAGAACCGGATTAGAGTGATCCGAGGTTAGACGGTTGCCAGCCTTATGTGGGTAAAAGCAAAAGTTTCTACCTCGCTACTCTAATTCTTCGATGACGAATGCGATCTCTCTGACAGCTGTAAAACCTACGAATAATAATTCAGTCATCTTAGTACTAGCGATACCTTCACTAAATCAGGATGATGACATTGTTTCGAAACTGACTTTCCTTGAACCTCGGTATCACCAATCAATATGTATTCTTTCCATGATGAGCTTACACGAGGTTGATAATGATATTTATTTTCGGCCAACGTTTCGACATCTTCGTCTTCCTCAGAACCGATGATCCGAGTCGATGGTCCACGCTTGTTATTCGTCTCGACGTGGCAGCTTCGCCTTCGTGTCCAGTCAGGTCTTCCTCAGTGAGCCATCTCCTCGAATGAGGCATCCTCACTCAGTGATGCCCTTTTATGCAAGCTGCTGATGGTGGATAGCTGTGATTGACCGGTGATAGTGTGATAATAACACAACTCTTTTCAGTTGCAAGGATAACCACCTACGCAGCAAGCACTAAGCCCCACAATCTTCTGAATTGTGCCAACGAACTATCGCTAACTCTGAAGGCTTATGAACGAACCTCGTCTTGCATTTATTCTTATACCTCTCACTGAAATAGGAGAAATCTTACTAAAAGTGAATAAAACGAAAATTCTTGAAATCTCACTGGCTCAATCCACTAAAAGAATATTTTAAGTATAAAATTGTTAGGATCTAGCAGTGAGATGAAATGTTGTTAAAGAAGACCAAATGTAGGCTCCCCAGATCAATCCCGTTGACGGGTGATTGCTGACGGCACAGATCTATAGAACTAGCTGAGAGACAGGCGAAACGAAGGACCTGCATGGTGGGGTGAACGGGTTAGCTCTCGGAAAGGACAATAGCGCATTCGTTTCCCACCGCAGACCCCTGTGGTCCGGAGTTTTGCGAACATCTCAACAATCTTGCGGCTGTATTTCGCTTAATACCCTGCCATAAAAATAATAGAAGGCAGAAAATAAAAAGTAAACATTGCGAATTCAACTAAATGTGGTGTTACATTTTATCTCTCGTTAGATAACAATGAAGCAGTGAGCTGGGAAGCTATAAACTAGAGATTGCGAAAATAAAAAACGGCAAATGCATTTAATACTCCAGTTTTCCTCTACGTTCTTGCTGAACAAACATGAGGTGTTACTTTGTTGTTTATTACGGTAATGCTGACTTTCTGGCGGAATTCGCTTTCTTCAACGCCTGGAAAGGTCGAGCTGACTGCAATCTGGCCGGCCAAACATTTCCAAAACCAAGCAGAGAATAGAAAGTTGAGGCTAGTTGAAACTCGGTCTTAGAGATTACTCCCGTGTTTCTTCTTGTTTTCTTTTGCTTTTGTTTCGGTTTCACTAGTCCTAGAAACGGCTGCGAGTGAGTGTTTCAGGTGCTTCCTTCCAGTAGCTACTCGCTTGCTGGTCATCTTTCGGTTACCTAGTTACCCGAACTCACTCATTCATTCACTTACTAACGCCCTCACACACACGTGTGGTGATAGTCACTATTAATTTTCAAATTATATTCATGTAAACTTTATTAATTACCTGTTTTTAGCTAATATTCGTTAATGGCAATAAAATCTACTCGTTGGTGGTCAACATTTGAAACAAAGCAATAAAATGTGAACAGAAATTCAGATGAACGAATCACAATATAACTAATGGCTTTAGTTCGATTGAAATATTTTATGCATAAAGGAGATAATACAATGATGCTGAAATATTTGCAAAACTTGTACCCTGGGCCAGATCGAACCACGAATTTCCTTTCTGGCGCTCGCGCATTATGCATTACGCCACGCAGGCCCTTGTTCTGTGCTTCTCATTGCTAGTTTTCTACCTGATCATCATCGTTGTGGTTGTAATTTACATCGTACCGTGCCGTGAAAAATTATAGCAAGCAGAAAATGAAAGTTTAGCAAAGAGCGTATTGTTATTTTTCAAATTGAATATGTTTTAAAACTGGTTGTTCCCTTTTGACTAATTTTTTTATCATTTTCGTCAAGCAGGTATCGAAATCCGTTGTAGTGAAATGTTGCCATTTCAACTTACCTTTCTCTGCATATCTAGCTCAACTATTTCTCTTTCACAGAAGTTTTCATACAAAGAACTACAACGCAGTTGCAAAGAAACTCTCTAACTTTTCCAATTTATCGATGTTCTTCAAAGGATATAAAGAACGAAAAACATTTGTTTGTGAGAACTACGCTTTTCATAAGCTCTCGAACTCAACTGTTCTGTTTCCCTCCGTCTGTTTATCTTTCTCTTTCTTTCCTTCTTTCTTTCTTTCTTTTTTTTCTTTCTTTCTTCTTTGCTCCCTCTCTCTTCCTATTCCATCGTCCTACTTTTTTGGTTTCGAGGCCAGTTTTACTATTGATGAACAATTGTTGGTGAATATTTAGCTCGAGTTAAAATCCTTTTCGTCCACATAAGATACACCTTTTCGAAGCATCAGATTTATGCTTCAGAACGACGAAGATTAAGGTTCCATGGCAGCAAGTTGTTCCCTTGGGGAACATAAACTACCACCTACCGATTATTTCCTTATACGTTTTAAACTTACGAATCACCTCATCAAGGAAATCACTTTTATTATTAAAAGTAAGAAATGTTTTCGTGATTTAATAAGTATGATCCAGAAAATGTTCTATAAAAAATGAATTTTAAAAAGCTTAAAAGTTCATTGAATTCAAACGAAATGCTAGAATATCTTCACCGAGATTTCTTCAAGTACAGAGCTAACTGCAGCTTGGTAGGTTTAAATCTGGTGGTTGTTGATCTCAGTCATCATCGACATTCAACACAGTGAGTCGTACCTGTACAGTCGGCGCTAAACTTCATCTACATCAGCTGTTCTCTAGCGTGTGAATAACGGATAACTTAAACAAGTACCATTAATCTCTTCTTCTGTCCGCTACACGCCAGAGAGTTGTTCAGGTGGGGTTCTGCTCGCTCGACCAACAAAGAACAGCGTCATATTTTTCGTTCAGGGTCCTCGTAAAGAAGACTTTTTGTCGAATGTGCTCTTGACATCTCATAGAACCTGAGAAATCTTTATTCAGCCACTGTCTTCAGGACACACTATGTCTTTCTACTACCAGTAATAAGGTTCTTAAATTCTTATAAGTACTACTACTGTATACCTAAAGCTTCCATATCATTTCTTAGCTTTAATTCGCATCGCTTCAACACAGAAAAACCTTTCAACTCATATTTTTTTAAATTGTATTGAATTATTCGTATTCTACTTATTGAAAATCTATGAAGAAAGACTGTTACTAGCTTAAGCTTAGCTTCTGCAACGATTTCTGAATGATGGTCAACTCTGTCTGCCGGCTCTTTTACTGAAATCATGAGCACAGGTAGGTTGAAAAGGGTTTTTCGACGCGTTGAGAATTTCCTGGAAATTCGTCCGATCGATGGCTAATCATAGCCCTTTCATGGGATGACACCTGCTAACGAAGGGTTTTATTGTGCCATCCACCGAATTGCCGCCCGCTCGTCACTGTCGGCATTTTTGAGCAAAACCGGGAATAGGCGAGTTGTCCAGTAGGTTAAGTAGAATGGCGAAAATTTCGCCAATATTAGAGGAAGATTCTTCTTCCTAAAACTGTAGTTTTTTAACGTTTTTGTTTTCTGCCTTCTATAATTTTCATGGCAGGTTACTAAGCGAAATACAACCACAACGTTGCTGAGATATTTGCAAAACTCTGGACCGCAGGTGTCTATGGTGGGGAACGAACGCGCTATTATCCTTTCCGGGGAGTAACGCGTTCACCACCACACCATGCGGGTCCTTTGTTTCGCACGTCTCTCAGCTATTTCTATCGATCTTTTT
>UYYA01000295.1:0-75184 GCA_900624975.1 Angiostrongylus costaricensis
TCAGTTTATAAGATCTCATAAATAAATATATCAACTATTTATGCCGAGGTTCATAGAAAGTCGGTCTTTCGAATCATCTACATATTTGCAGCAGAGTAGTGGCCGGAGATTGAGAACAGAGGCTTCTATCTTAGGTATGAACACTAGGCACGCACAGGATACAAAAGCATAGCGGAAACGATTTTGAAGTAAAGTCAATATCCTTGCACAGGAGTCCAAAACACCAGCGCGAAAACTCCTTGAGGCTTTTTGGATCAATGCCAAAAACCCTACAATGAATAGCAGGGACGAATGCCCGGAGGTCATACGCGACTTGATCCCGTACGTTCGCATCGATTTGTGATGTGGGATGGTGCAGTCGTCAACCACATGCGACTATAATCAGCTGTTCTAAACTTCCTCATTGGAAGTCACGAAAAAAGCGGGGGGTTTTTCGAGAAGCTGTTGATTATGTAATTGTTTTGTAAGTGTCATGGAAACGCTTGGCCTAGTAGATTGTATATCAGTATACCCTTCCAGGCTCTGAAGAAGGCGACACTGCCGAAACGTCAGCTATTGTTGTATTTTATTGTGTTATTCTATGGAAGTAAACGTATGCTGTTTAGAAACCTCGCGATTGTTGAGCAAGAAAACGACGCATTCATATTCAAATGCCGAGGTTAATAGAAAGTCGATCCTGGGAACTCTCATAATAGTGTTAAGCAGTAGGTCCTGCTAGATTGAAGGACAAGAATTGTGTCAGAAGATTTTTCGTCTATAGTCACCGGGAAAAGACTAAAGGATCAAGGCTCAGTAACATCACGTTCCGTCATTTGTTTGTGTATCGCACTTGAGATGTCTTTTCGCAGAATATTTGAAACAGCCGTAAAGATGCTGAGATCTGAGCAAAACTCAGGTATCGGAGAGATGGGGCTCGCTTGCTATCCGCCACACTAACTGAGGTCATTGCTTTGCCTTTCTCTCACCTATGCTCTTACTCTACCGGTGCTGTCATCAATCATGCGTCGACGAGAATGAGGTTGTCCACCTGAGGCTTCGAGTTTTACTTATTTCTCAGCTTCTTTACGGTTCTATTTCAAATTGTACTCTACCATGAAAAAAAAATAATAGGCAATAAATAGAAGTTACAACATTCTTGAGGCAGTTTTATAACTGCTAGATGTAAAATAATAAACATTTTTAAATGGGAACATCCCTCTCAACGGTTTACCACCTCATCGTGGCTGGGTGGTGTTCCTAGGTGTCGGGCTGCGTTGTACAGCGGGCAATTCATTCCCTGGCAGGGTCTCTTAAGCCGAGAAGGAGTTCGGCGTTGCCACTAAGAAGCCTAGCTAAGAGTTAACCAATACCGGGATTCACCATCTTCCCAGTACCACTACCAGGATCCACCACCTTCCTGGTATCAAAGTCGCATGGTGGCAAATCTCCCACTGCTTAACAAGGGCTGCGACTGCCTGTGGTGGTGAAAACTTGGGGCAGACTATGGCCAGGCTGACTTCGGATGTTGGACCAGTGAGGACGGGTGTTTCAAGAATCAAGTATGAAGTAAATGGGAGCATCAAAATGGTTATTTGTATTCGAAAATATGTCTATAAACTCATACAAATTTTATAATCGACTGGTACGTCTAGTTCCAAAGCTCAACTCAATGAGAAAATTATTTGTGTTGCTCCATTTTCATCTAAAAACGGCAAACATAGCTTACTCTTACTCATTTGGGCCTTCAATAGCACTCAACAATTAGTCAGAAACGATGAGTTAGAAAATACAGCAATTCATTCTCTACGGTTTGTAAAAAAATCAAGATAAATTTGCTTAACTGTGGTTTTTGTATGTCCATTTTATTTCTTTCGTTTTGATTTTTTTTTGGTGCTTTCTGTAGCACTGGTGATATGATGTCCGAAATCTCCTTTTTTTTCCTTCACCACACCATAGGTGCAGTAAAAATGAAAACGTTTCTGTTCAAAGATCTGCTTACACAAAAGAGGTTTTCTTCAGTAAAGCGAAAATGCTTTTTTGTAAAAAGCCGGAAGAAACAATAAGCGCATCATTCCAATAAAGGCACGGTGTTCTGAAGAATACGGTGGCTGCTACGCAGTTTTGCACGGCAACAACTCACCGCATTAAGACCACAATGCGTACGCTTCGAAGGCGGTTTCAGTGTGATTCAAATGCGTTAAAGGAGTTAACAAGCCATATTTTATGTTTACCGTTCACTAATTTCTCTATTTTTCCTAGGTTTACGAGGGTACAGTAGGCATTGACGTGAAGCACACTGTTTGTGAGTTCACTGGTGATGTGTTACGAATGCCTGTTAGTGAGGATATACTCGGACGGACGTTTAATGGATCCGGGAAACCTATCGATAAGGTTTTTCTCTAAAATTTGATCGAGACCAAAACTGGACCCTCGTAGCTTTTTGGAGAACACTACTCAGTGATCTATAGCTTTTCTATGGTATTAAACATGAAATTACTTTCTAGGCTTAACGAATAATTGTAATTTCGTCCTGATTCAACAGTGCACCCTCAGGTTCTATTTACTAGGGACCGCATATTTGCGCAGAAGACTTCATGGATGTAAATGGAATGGCGGTAAATCCGTATATGCGCGTTTATCCGGATCGAACGATCGAGACTGGGATATCAACCATCGATGTGATGAGCACCATAGCTAAAGGGCAGGTACATAAACACAATTGTTGCACACCTCAAAATTGCGTAGTTTCATTCTTTTTTTTTTGTTAAAGCTATTATGTATAGTTGAGCCCAAAGAGCTCAGTAGCTAGACATACACTACAATTCACGAGTGGTCTCTGGTTTTACTCTGTCCCAAGCCAACCACACGTCTTATTCTTTCAGAATCGGAAAAGTGATTTAAATCTTTGTAGGAAACGTTCCCTTTGGTTAGTAAAATCGAAAACAACAACTGCATTGGTCCCAATGCAGCCCAGGTGATCCTTCCTTATGTCGTCACTGTAGACATTCGCCAAACCTCATAGATTACAAGGAGATTTGTCGCATCGTAACTAGTTTAATACACGAACAAATAGTTTGCTTTTATTACGGTTTTCCACTAGAAATATCCGACTCCTGGAATTGCGAAAACCTACTGAGGAAATATTACAGTATATGTTATTACAACTGTTGATATTGCATAGAGCTGTCATCAACTAAATCATTTATAAGAGATAAAGAAGTTCTGTAAAAGTGGTTGAACAATTTATCTGTGTCGAAAATTCAAGTACTAAATTCCGAATGCTAACTTTTAAGTGGTTCAGCTGCTCTTTGGTGTAGAGGTGCAAACTTCCTTGTAGCCAATCAGACAGAACATCTACATTTTTAGCAGCACCTACCTAGGAAACTAAATTACTAGACTCCTCATAATTCTCAACATTGAAAGAAAAAGTTCATAAAGTCGATGTAGAACGATGCAGCCAGTAGTTGATATGAAATTCTCGAATTTGAGCCCCTGGCTTTTAAACACGAAATGCGTGAGACGTTGCTTCTCCATTGAAAAAGGCACGGCGTAGCAGCCTCTCTAACTCAGGATCAATTCAATTTTTTTCTTCAGAAAATCGCAATATTTTCGGGATCTGGCCTTCCTCATAACGAGATCGCAGCTCAAATAGTTCGTCAAGCTGGTAAGTTTCATTTGCTTCAGCTAAATCATGACACTCTGGAGGGTTCAGTTCAAACCAGTACAGTTTTTTAAAGATACCTTCTAGATTAGCACATATATAAATTAACTGAATATATTTTTAAGATGACAGCAAGTTTCGAACTTCTACCTTACTAGTGCAGTTACTCGACTGTTTTGAATATCGCTTTATATAGTTGTTTTTGTTAATCGGAGACAATGGAGGACTCAGCGGAATTTCGCATGAGCTCAGAAATGTGACGGTTATCGTCAATATCCATTCGTTTTAACATCTCCCTATGAATGCTACGTCACAAAAATATGGGCATTTATGCTTGATTCCGCTTCCACAGCCATTTCCAATAAAACTGAAACCTAAGGAACTCTATGAATCTGCAGACGATTTAAAGACTAGACCACATTATAACGCTATCTATCATTAATGATTCCAACCTCAATATGAATGTCAGAAGAACTATGTTATTGAAAATGTAATGTGTTAAAAATGCTCAACGATGAGCATGAGGTTGCACACGATTGGTATATTATGGAAGTCATAAACGATAATCGCCGCTCTAAAAATACTCTCACTTATGTGTGATAGACAAAATGGAGGGCACCATAACTTAACATCTCTATCGGTTCTATCGGTCGCAGGATTAGTTTACAGGAAAGCTTCACATAAGATTGTATTTTTGGAAGTTATTGTTAGTGTAGGCCACGAGCTGTTTGTCGAAGAACTTATAAGTTGTGCCGAATTCGCTCTAGTACCTCGAGCAAGAAGATCAGATCGGATCTCCATTATCTTTAAGGAGTTACTTGTGAGGAGAAGGAAAGTGAAGCTCTATCCTACTCTGACAGAACTAACGCGTCTGATAATAAATTCTTTGATCTTTGCAGGAGGATTTACATCGGTACAGGTAGGAAAGTTATTAGAAGCAGCACAAAAACGATCTAATCTGAAGAACAAGAACTGCCGTTGGGATATTTGCGACTATAATGCTTCGCCGTCCTTCCCAATGAACGAAGATGAGACTATCATTACATCACGCTATGACATGAAATTGATAGAAGAGTTCTATACCAATCTTCCACGTTGCACAATCTTCGTCTAGGACTCCAAAATCCTTGCTGCAAAGAAAACCAGCCAGGATTTTAACCTATGAGGTTCGAGTTACGATAAAAAGCACGTAGAGAGGCACAGCTCCAGGAATCGATAATATCACTGCCAATTTCCTTAGAGGTGGACGCTACAAATCACATGTACCTCTGTCAACCTATATGACATCTTACCTTCAGAAAGAGAAAATTTGAGACCAGTGGAGGAGGTCGCGCACAGTAATAATACGCAAAAAGAGTGGCCGAAGAGATCTTCGTAACTATCGTCCAGTGTGCATGTCGAGTGTACTCTACAAGCTATTCACGAAGATTATGCTTTTGCGCATATCGAAGACCACGGACCAGTTTAAGAAGCAGAATTTCAAAAGAGATTCTGCTGTGTGGACTACATCCAAACCGTATCCAGATTCATCGAAGTTTGTTGAGAATACCACCTGCCTTTAACCCTAACTTTTGTTGACTAAGAATAAGCGCTTGACAGTGTCAAAACCAATTCGATCCTTTCAGAGCTCGTCGGCCAAAAAGTGGACCAGTACTATGCATAAATCTGTAGAAGATGCGGTTCATGAAAAACCATGGCGCGAAGGCGAACAGATCAAACTGGATCGTTCTTTGATTACATAGACCACCTCGTACGTATCTTGGGTGTTCAATGAACATGGAGACCAACATAGAGAAAGAATGGTACAGAAGAAAGAGAAAGCTTTTGCCGCATTCTGGCCTACCGAAAAAACCATCAACCAGCTGAAGAGCCCAAACATTCGCGCCCATATTTTCGATTCGACAGCCTTCTCAGTGATCTATTATGCAGTAGAGACGTGGGGTGGTGACACTTCAACCACGTCAAGAATATTGCGGGCTAGAAATCGTCTTCTAGTACGACCATCTTCACGTGGGCCGACATGTTCGTAACTAAAGTCAAACAACTGTACTTGCAGGCGCAGTTGTTTTACAGAGTACGCGGAGTTAGACTACCACTCGCCATCAATGTCGGAATGAATTACGGGAAATTCATATAATACCTCATCAAATTGCGAAGCATTTCGAGACCCTAATCATCACCAAGAACCGTTGAGTGGAGCTTTAAAAGTCAGAAATATCATTTTCACCAGCTTCAATTTCAAAACCATTTTAACTAGTCTATAACACGCGGTGTCTAGCGGGTTGTTTTGATGTCTTATATGCTGCCAAGTCAATAAGGAATCATCAAGCACAGTCATTTAAGTAACATGTGGCGTGCACTGCTTAGGATTTAGCCAGACCCAGGAAGAGTTTTTAAAAGAAGGAAAAGAAGAATATCTCTATACCATAATGAAGTATTTCTACAACAGGACCTCTGTAGTTACGTCTTCCCACAAGGCCGCTTTAGAGAAAAGAGGGCATTGTGAAGAGGAAGAACTTCATCTCACCGAGGTAGTTGAGTGCCTCATTGAAAGGAAACATTGTGTAAGTTTTAAGGCGGTGACAGTGTGGCAAAGTACTCATTTCCATCTTGCTAATAATCTAGATACTCTAATAGAAACAGCTGGGTTATGAGAGAAACTGTGTTGGGTCATTTGGACAACACTTTTGTGAAGGACATCCCACACGTAACATCACGGCTCTGAGGAAGGCGAAGTCGCCGAAACGTCAACCATCGACCAACAACAACGACAACGACAACGAAGACCTGTATCAACCTCGCATTAGCTTAAGAAAATCAGTTTATAAGATCATATAAATAAATATGTCAGCTCTTTTGAAGATTCGTTCAACACAGTCTACGTTCGCAAAGATCCTTTACAAATCAAATTCACAGAAAAAGAACAGTACTCCTTTAAGTTAAACAATAATGATCTTATTGAGCAGTTCAGCCTGTCTATCTTGTTCAGAAAGTCAATATTGTCAATAATTCGAGAGAAGCAGGAAACAATATGTGCAGCCATTCATTAATCCACTCTTAATACCTTTTCTTTGTATCAGGGTGGTTACTCTTTACTCCGTAAAGGGCAAAGATGAAAGCTTTCATCGTTGTTCATTCCTTAAGGGATGTGCAATGCATTTGCCTTTATTTAGCCTCCTACACTTGATCGAATGCATATGTGACCTACACAATGACTTGTGGTAGCATACCGATGTGGCGGCAAGCTAGTGTTTTCAACCCCGCAGACAATTTTGGTGCTAATCTGTCTACCGAAGAGGAGAGGAAAGCGCCATAACCAAAGACCGATGGGACGAATTAAGTTAATGACCGAACTATTGTGCAACACACTTCTGCTCCATGCGAGATATCAGACAATAGAAGATATTTAAACAGAGATGCGGTAGAAAAAAACACTACATGTGAAAATTTTGTAGGCCTCGTAATCTCTATACGACGCGAGTCAATACAATGATACAACTTTGTTATACAGCACACATTTACTTCCATAGAAAAACGCAGTACAATACAACAGTAGCTGACGTTTCAGCAGTATCGCCTTCTTCAGAGCTTGGAATCGAATGTACCGAAAACCAAGTGACAAAAACATCCTGGTTTATTTCCTCTCTTCCCACTCTTCACACGCAAAGAGTACGCTTGTGAGAAACATGTTTCGAACAGCCACCTCTGTGTGCACAACCAGGGAACTAAAGGAAGAATCGCGCGACTTGGCTCGGCAAATAGCGATCTCCAATGGGTACGAAATAGTAGCTCTACGGGATAAGTTTAGAAGGAGAGCGATGCACCAAAACCAAACACTTGACCAAAAGAAGATCCAGTTTATGTTGCCCTTTATTGGCGATGAAGCAAGCGTAGCTACAAAACCATGCCTAAAAAGAGCAGAAGAGCAGGTCTAGAGGAATCGGTAGCGATAGCTGAAATACCACCGGATGCTCTTTGTCGTCAGTTAGTTCGTAAGCGCTTGTATGACCGTCTATGTGGAACAACGAAGTGCGTGATTTGCCTTTGAATATATTGGCGAAACGGGCAGACCCTTGTGTAACCGTATAAAAGAATACCTAGATGGCAAACTAAAAGCAAGACAAAGTACTCCACTAGACACGCATAGGATACAAAAGCACAGCGGAGACGATTTTGAAGTCAATATCCTCGCTCCGCAAAAGTAGAACATCAACGTGCAAACTTCTTGAGGTTTTTTGATAAATTCCTAGAACCCCTCAATAAATAGCAGGGAGTAATACCCAGAGGTCACACGCGACCTGGCATCTTCGAATCAATTTCTGATGTGGGGTGGCGCAGTCATCAACCATATGCGACTATAATCAGCTATTCTAACCTTCCTCATTGGAAGTTACGAAAAAAGTGGTGAGTGTTTCGAGAAGCTATTGATCATGTAATTGCCATAGAGTATTTCGCCTTTTTGTAAGTGTTGTTGACGCGTTTGGCCTAATAAATTGTATATCAGTATACCCTTCCAGGCTCTGAAGAAGACGATACTGCCGAAACGTCAGCTACTGTTGTATTGTACTGTTTTTCTATGGAAGTAAATGTATGCTGTATAACAACCTCGCGATTGCTGAGCAAGAAAACGATGCATTCATATTCCAATGCCGAGGTTAATAGAAAGTCGATCCTGGAAACAGTGATATAACTTTATTAGGAATTCTAAGAAGTGCAGATTTTTATAGATACTTTTACTAATAGTAGTCATATGCTTGTCTACGTCCCATCGGAAAACTATTGGATTTCATAAAGATGATTTCGCATACATAAGACCATTAAATATACCTCCTGCAAATATTTCAACGCTACCACTTATCTTAACTCTTTTATTTACTGCCTTTTTCTTCCTAATGGCATGTTATGTTGCGAAATATAACTCGTATGAGATGCTGAGATATTTGCAAAGCTCCGGACCACAGGTGTATGCAGTGGGGAACGAACACGCGCTGTTGTCCTTACCGGGGAGCAGCGCACTTCACCACCACACCATCCGGGTCCTTCGCTTTGCATGTCTCTCAGCTAGTTCTATCGATCTTTTTGCCATCAGCAATCACCCGTCAACGCTACCACTTATGCGCCTTGCTTTTTCGACAACGGCTATATTTTTTCCTGAAAACAAATGGTGATTTAGGATTGTACGAGAAAGGTGAATCACACGAGTTCGCTGTCATTTTCGCCGCTATGGGAATTAATATAGAGACAGCAAGACTTTTTGTTCAGGAGTTCGAGGAAAGAGGTGAGCACAACTGTTTTGAAAGTGTTACCAAAGAAGCGTGCACCTAATTTGAACAAAGGATAATATGTAAAGCATAAAGCTCTCGGCTTTGATCAATCCCTGAGGGACGCGCATGCATTCGACTTCATTAAGTATTGTTGGAGGCGACTGAATGCATATCTGTCCTTTACAATGACTCGCAGTGGCCTACCGATGTATCGAGCCAGTTCTGCTACTCTCCCAGACAAGTTTGGTGCCAATTTGCCGCCCTCGGAGGTCTGGGAGGCTTGGTGGGCCATGGGCACGGAGATCGACTCCACGTGTGTGTTGCAGGGCGCATCCGACCACTGCGCCACATACGCCCGTCAATTTAAGCAAAGTCGTATTAAATCGCTATGAAGTGATTTTAGGGATTTTTGCAGCAGAAAGAGTACCCTCGTTACCAATTGATGATCGTTCAAAATGTTCTAGTGCCGTTAGGAACTCTAATTAGCAACTATTCTTTTGAAACTTTTCCAGCCGGTTTCAAGATAATAGATCCGCACCTGGATATCGCGTTACATAATGCGGTTCAGTTCAGGCGATATGCAGAATATTTGCATGTATCTGAACACTGCAGCCGATCCGACAATTGAGCGAGTGCTAACCCCACGCATGGCTTTGACGGCGGCGGAATTTTTTGCATACCAATGCGGACGTCACGTGGTGGTCGTGATGACTGACATGACCGCTTACGCTGAAGCACTGCGAGAGGCAAGTCATAGAGAACGACATGAATATGCTTTTTGTTTAAAAACAGGCCAAGCGTTTGCCAGTGTTAGTTGAAAAGCTGACTGCCAACGCTGCTAATACAAACACATTCTGTACCGCTAAGTCGTAGAAATTTCTTAAACAATTTGTCGTAGGCTTCGCACAGTGTTCGCAACTCAACTCAGTATTGCAAAATTGCGGAACCAAGAGAATATGTAGAACATTTCCCACTAGAGAGAGAAGGCTGAGCATGTCATCACAAAAGCTGCCATGCAGTAGCCCTGCTAACCAGATGGACCTTGGAGAGAAATTCCTAGTTTACTGATCTGGTTGGCTTACACCTTGCGTATACAGTCGTCTTATTAATTCAGGAATGCATTCTATTAGGCTCTTGGAATCGGCAGAGAGAAAGCTTCCAACTAAGTGACAGCAGTACATTGGAGGCGGTTCGACCTGGTATCTCACTACACACACACACACACACCTACATATATATATATATATATATATGTATATATATACATGCATGCATACACACAGAATCTTACATTAAGGGCGTAATAATTGAGGATGAAGTGTTCAATCAGACTGTCAGAACAAAATACCTCTCCAGATGAGCATCGTTTACAAAATGGAGAAGAATTTATTCTCAGAATATACGATAATGGAGAATCAAGAGAAGTTGATGTTTTCGTCACCAGAAGCTTAGCATAAACATCTATCCTTTAATAATAAACGACCAAACTCAGACATTTATACGTAAAGAGGACAGTAGCGGTTTTCCCAACATTCTTCACTCTGCTTTAATATCAATATTGTTTGAGCACGACAGAGTTAAAAAGCTTTAATTTCTAAAACGATACGGTTTGTGGAAGAACACTGAATAGCGCATACTCTGTGTTCCTGCGTCAGAACACCTTACTACCCTCCTCACTAGGAACAGTCCCGTTACTTGGACCATCATACTCATGCGAAAACTAGTTCCTTCGAAATTACATGTAGTAGAAGATTCTCTCGAAGGTATAGTAGATTTTCTTCTTTTGTCTAAGTGACAAGAAGATTTTCTCAGACGATGCTTGATGGAGCATCTGCGTTGGAGAAGCTACCGACTGAATACAGGTGTTATATCGAGGAATTATGTAGGAAAAGTGGTAGCTAAAAGAATTCAGGTGAGTCCGATTTGTACCAACTGCTCTGTACCCATCCAAATCCAGGTACGTGTTGAAATTAATCCACTCCATTCGTTATCTGAACGTAGCAAATTCACCCTTCGTTTCGTAAGGAGGAGCTTCTAGTAGATGATACGAATCACTTTCGCTCCAGTAGTTTCTCACAATGGCTGCAGCATGCTACTGAGTGTCCGACTGCGATGTAAAGCAGGAGTTCAAATTTTTTCTCCATCCAGAAGTCCAGCTAAGAGTAAGCCAATACCAGCAATCACAGTCGTACTCGTATCGAATCAAAATAATGCAAGGTGGCAAATCTCTCGCTGATCAACAGTTTTGATGATTGACTGTGGTAGTGAAAACTTCAGGAGAGCTTCAGATAGGCCGACTTCGTAATTCCAGAGAACCAAATTGCTCAGCCAGTAAAACTCCAACCTCCAAACTCCTCCAACCACCTAAAACTCAGTACACTACGCATTGAGAGCTCCTTCCAACGACGTGCAATATTGAGACAAATGGTGAGAGACAGTCGAATCTACGGTTGCACAGGATCTCACTGGAAAGGAACCGAGCAAGCGCGGGAAGAGCAACATACACCATAGATGGCGAATCCCGTTCAATTCGTGAAGAGAAATTTCAGTGACGAAATGTGGGAGGCGTTCGCTTTGTCCTACACCCTTCTATTTCCCATCTGGTCACCTCAAACGAAGTCTTATCACCGCGCTTGATGACTCTTACTCTCCTAACTTTCGCGTCAAAACAAAACTACTGTCATCAACTGCTACTCTAACTTACACAGCTGATGAGAGCAAACTGGACGCGTTTTGCAGCCAGTTGAAGGAAGTAATTCGCAACGAGAAGTCAGAAGTCCTATAAATTCATTGTTGGATATTTCAATGCCACAACAAGATAGACCGATGAAAATGAATACAGGATAGAAAAATTTGGGAAAGGAGATTGAAATAAAGGAGAAAATGGAATGGATACGGAAATCTCCTAACCACACGTTTCAGGAGGAGATCGACCATATTTTCACGAAAAGAGGACAGTGCATGTTCGACCATCTTAGTGGTGCCTAGATTCAGTACTGGAACCGATCACCTCCTCCGTACGAGGATTCTATTCAGGCATAAGTTGGAAAAGAATCGTCATCGTACAAGAAAATCAAGGCAAGTCATGTAAAACGACGATGTTCTCAATAAAATCCTCATATGACTGGGAGATAAAAAAAGATCCGACCTAGATGATGACTATAAGCTGCTTGTCGGCTCCATTACCGTTAACGAGTTGCTCGAAAAGAGAAGAAACTAAAACTTGATCGTGCTGCAACACGCCTAATACGGATAGTGATAAATGCTAGCTGTAGAAGGTCTTTGCAGGAGGATTTGCATCGGTATAGGCAAAAAAAAGTTATTAGAAGCTGGTCAAAAACGATCTACTCTGAAAGAGTACCGTCAGGATCTTGGCGACTATAATGTTCTCCTACCCACCCTGGTGAACGAGGATTAGGCTATCACGACATCCTTCCATAATGTGGAATTTATAACAGAAAAGTTCTATACTAATCTTCTGCGTTCCACAATCCCAACTGCAAGAAAACCTGCTCTCCAAAGTTCCAATTGCGATAAAGAGCACGAAGAGAGGCACAGCTCCAGGAATCGATAATATCACTGTCGATTTTCTTAGAGCTGGACGCTACAAATCACATGTGCCTCTCTCAACCTATATGACATCTTACCTTCAGAAAGAGAAAATTTGAGACCAGTGGAGGAGGTCGCGCACAGCAATAATGCGCAAAAAGAGTGGCCGAAGAGATCTTCGTAACTATCGCCCAATGTGCGTGTGAAGTGTGCTCTACAAACTACTTGCAAAGATTATCTTTTTGCGCACATCGAAGACTTTAAATGAAGCACAACCAGTTGAACAAGCAGGATTCCGACAGGAGTTTTGCTGTGTGGACCACATCCAAACTATGCCCCGTTATAGAGATCTGTTGAATCCGCCAAGCCCTCTTTATCTTAGTCTTTTTCGACTACGGAAAGGCATTTGACAGCGTAGAAAATGATGCAGTTCTTTTAACACTCTTCGACCAAGGATTGGATCCGTCCTACACATAAAAGCTGACTGAATGCCATAGAACTAAAGTATAGTTTTTTGATCGACCTGTTACCATTCATGTAGGAAACGGTGTGCGACATACGACACCACCTCACCAAAGCCGTTTGCAACTGATTTGCAGTGGATAACGAAGTCGTTGTACTTGGACGAGAAGGGCATACGCATCAGTGAATGAACCTGTCAAATCTTCGTCTTGTTGATGATGCTGTCATCTTTCGACTATTGTTGAAGCAGAGACCGTGATCTATGAGATCAACGAAACCGAAAAAAGTATTTAACTGCGCATGAATAGAAGGAACCCCAGTTTACGAAGAACCCTTGGTGCCAGAGCAAACGAATAAAACTCTTAGGTATTGCAGGACCATCTCGTACGTGTTCCTTTGACATTTAATGAATATGAAAAAACATTATGGTGATTGGATTAGGCAGAAGAAGGAAAGCAACGTGGAGTGCATTCGGGCCTCTCAAGATAGCCACAGACCAGTAACAGATACAAGACTGCACACCCACATTTTCTACTTAGCATTCCCCTAACACTCCGTTATCGATCATGGGCGTGGTCTGATACTTTAGCTACGTCAAGAACTTGACGTACCAGTGCCCTTGAAGGATGTCTTCTGAAATTTAACTGCCACTCACAAAGTCTTTCCGGATTGCGCGGTCGAGTTCTTCAAAACCTATCCCATCTTTGTGATTCAGGAGAATACACATTGATTGTTAAGTACAGATTAGCTGGTGATGTAATAAGATGAACAGATGAGACATAGGCGAAAAGAACAGTGATGTGGACTCCAGGAGAATGCAAGCGTCTTCTTGGACGACCATCCAGGTGATGAGTGGAAGTGTTTCTGGGTTGCATCACCGCATGCATCTGCATCCGCCGAAGTGGACAATTTTAGGACCGCGGAATGTGTCTCAATGACGTCGCCGCTTTCGAAGCAGAAGATCACCATGGGCGACGACTGCGCGAGAAATTAGTGGGTGGAAAATTTGTTGGGGTCCGCATTAATCTTCAAGAGGGGCCATCTAAGTGTCCAGCTAAGCCTTTGCTTATGGTCACTGTTTCTTTTAGCGACGTCAGCATATAACTGATTGCTGTGAAAATGTCTGTTTTACAGAAGCTACAGTTTTCAGTAGGAATAGAAATAGTGAATATGTGTAACTTTTTTCCCTAGTGCTTCCCGAGTGCACAGAAATCACTATTTCTTTGCCGTTGTTCCTATTGCAAGTTTATTGAATATAGTCCTAGTTTAACCCATAAAGCAATTTGACCATTGACAACATTAGTTTTTCTAAAATACGAATAAAATATCCGTCGTTTCTCTACTCTTCTTCTAGTAAATAGAATATTCGTGTCTTCTCATAGCACCATTCCAGCTTGATTCTATTTTGTAAACGAATATTTAAAGTAGTCGATTGTTCAAAAGAATCGGCATTGTGACAAAACTTCTGTTTAAGTGAGTACTAACCTCGCTTCCTGTTCTGCTGTTACATGTGTCAAGGAGTTCTTTGGTATCATAAGCATGGTTTAGTGGCTATTTCTTCACGTTTTGGCTGGTTCAATGATGTCGAACTTAATATTTTCATCCAGTAACATAATGTCTTCAGTGGAAATTCATGTGCACATATGTGTGAGGAGAGACTGTTGACGTCGTCGTTCCAGATAGAGGCAACCCAGAGTGGCACTGAGATTTTGGCAGCTCAGTCTATTCGTTTTGACTAACAAAACACTACTGGATATTCTTTTAATAACAGCGAAGAAAAGTACGCATGTTCATTTTGCGATAATATCCAAGCGCACCGAACTCCTTGGCAGGAATTTGGATCCACACGAGTAACATTAGGCGCATTCTCAAAGTGGACGAAGAGCTTAAGAGCTTGCCTAGGAGCCAATCCTAACAACCAAGTAGGTACTTTTAGTCCGCTGATTGTAGGTATGTAGTCAAGTTCACATGCAGTGCACAACCCGTAAATGTGCAAGGTGTGAATCCGGCACAGTAGAAACAAAGAGTTTCTTTGAATCCGCTTACGACATATGTTGAATCGCTTCTGGATCTGTACCTTGCTAGCTTCTACTTAAGAACTTGTAGTGTTGACTTGCCGCTAAGCAGCTGAGCATCCCTCAGTGATCGAGATCTTGAAAGTGGAAAAATATTCCAGAAAAAAATTTAAATAGCCACGGAATGGTAACGAAAGTTCATTCCATAAGCACGCCAGATTACCGAGTAGTATTGAAGACTTCGTTGCTGTATTTAGATATCGTCAGCCCGTGAAGAAGTTCCGGGGCGAAGAGGATTTCCTGCATACATGTATACTGATTTAGCAACAATATACGAAAGAGCCGGGAAAATGAAAGGACGCGCCGGAAGCATTACTCAGATTCCGATCCTAACTATGCCCAATGATGGTGAGTATGGACACACAATGTGAAGATGCGCACTCAGTCGACTTTCTTCCTTTATTTCTCCAATTTTCTTGGTTTTCTTGCTCTTAACCTTCGTCATTACTATTCGCGTTCATGTTTTTCCTTTCTTTCTTTTCTTTCTATATTGAAATGCATCTTTATAAACAAGCGGTTTCTTGAATATTTGGCAGATATCACACATCCTGTTCCTGACCTGACCGGCTACATTACAGAAGGACAGGTGTGCTGCATTCTTTCATTATTCTTTCACTCACAGCAGTAGGGAAGTTATTTGCAAAAGTAAACTGAAGATCTTTGGATGAGATTTATAAAATAAAGTAAACAAGCACGGATCATTCATATGATATGACTTTTTTGCGAGCTGCTTTTACAGGTTTTGGCTGCAAAGTCCCAATTTCGGTTATGAAAAACCATGCATTTTATATCTGCTGAAAGATCCGAACCAATTTTACAGTAATGATTCTTTTGCTTCACAAATTATTCGCTGGTAATGTAAGGATCACCCGTACTCAAATCGGTTGTTGAGCATCTTCAATTGGCACCTCTGAAGCGTCCGGCGAAGACACGAAGAGGTCTGACATAGTCGATTGGACCACTGTGCACTTGACATCTCGTGAAACTCAGTAGCTGACTGTTAATCTTTTCATCGAGATGCATTACGTTCTTTGTCTTATTGATCTCTTAGGCCTTAGTACATGGTTAAACTACCCTACTATTTGAAGGCTGGAGTAAGACAAAGCTTCGGATTCCTTTTTCATACGAATAATACGGATTACTTCCAGCATGATTATTAAGGTAGTGCGTTTGATGACAGCTCCTTTATATGATCTTCCTTTAGAGCTTCTAACATCTGGTGCCGAGAGGAAAACTTCTGGAGTTTGACATAGATTGGCTTCGCAGTATTCCATTCAGTGCATTCTAATGTGAAGTTCTTCAGACGTTCGTTATTCTGGTGCGAATTTTCTCTTTGGTAGCTTTGTTGAAAGTATATTTAGTGTTGTTGAGCTTACACGAGGTTGATACATAGATTTATTTCGACTAACGTTTCGACGTCTTCGTTTTCCTCACACCCGATGATCCCTGTCAGTGGTCCACAGTTCTTCGTTTTCTCGATGTGGCATCTTCCTTGTCGTACCGAGACAGGATCTTTTTCGTTGAACACCGCACGAATGAGCCAAGCAGACCCTTCTACTGGCCTTCTATACAGGGTTGTTGTTGTTGACAGGACTATCCGTTGATAGTAGTTTATTTTTCAACGGATAATCCACTCTGCAGCAGTCGGCATTATGTTAGCTAGCACAAGGTGAAGAGCGAAGGTGTGTACTTGAGGATTAAGTGTGTTATTTGTTGAAATGTTATTTTTCATAGTTCTTTTCTCCAAGTTCAGATAAACTACCTCGATTTTTCGAGAATTGACGTGGTAATAGATGACAGTTTCATTGATGTTACTATTGTACATGTTTTCAACATGAACATCCGACTTGTTGACAGTTTTTCAAAAGAACCACTACCATGTTTATTTTTTATTTACTGCCAATTACTTTTCACGCCAGGGTATCATGTGAAATACAGCCACAATGATGCAGAGATATTTTCAAAACATGCTCCCAAGACCATATTCAAAACCGCGATTATCCTTTCCGGACGCTCACAGGTTACCCACTGTACTAGTGAGGCCTTTCTTTCCTCTCAACGAGTTTTATATCTAGCGGTGGTATCACCAATCACCAGTCAACGGGAACGATCTACGTAGCACAAATTGGCATTGAACCCAGTTAAGCTGAGGCTTTAGTCGAAATCACAATGTTTAACCTTTCTTTTTTTTAAAGAATCGTCACTGATTGCAGAACTTGCTGCAGCGGGAAGGCCCATTTTGAGAAAAGAGGCGAATATAGACGGATTCGTGGCACAGTGGTCGGAGGCGCCCTGCAAAACACGTGGAATTGATCTTCGCGCCCATGGTCCACCAAGCCTTCCATCCCTTCGGGGTCGGCAAATTGGTACAAGACTTGTCAAGGAGGATAGCAGCATTAGCTCGATACATCCGTAGGCCACCGCGAGTTATTGTAAAGGCCATATTTGCATTCAATCATCTCCAAACGATGTTTAATGAAGTTGAATGCATGGCGCATCTCTCAGGGATTGATCAACGCCGAGTGCTTTATCCTTTTATGCATATATAAAAGCATATATATATATACATGTGAATAGTTCAGGTCTACATTGATCGGCAAATGTGGAATCGTCAAATCTATCCACCCATAGACATTTTCCGTTCGCTTAGCCGCCTAATGAAAACTGCCATAGGTAAGGAATACAATTCTCCACGACGTCGTCTTTTTAATTGGGAAAATTCAGGTGAAAGCATAACACGAGGTGACCATCCGTATGTATCGAATCAATTGTATGCATTGTATGCAGCAGCAAAAGAGACTCTAGCGCTCAAGACGATGGTGAGTTACCTCTGGATTACCATCCGCAATCATTTACTTGGTTTTTCGGATTGAGCTTCTTCACTCGGAATTTGCTTAGTCGGGCCCATTATTGATCATATCTCGGAAATGCCATTGACGACAGTAATTAAATTCCACCTTTCCTACAATTGTACCGTTTCTTAGAAAAGAGACCATTGAAAAAGCAGCAACTCCGACCAGATGAGATCAGTTGGTGACACGTGGAGGTAGTTGGTATGATTCTGAACATCTCTCCTCTGCTCAACTCGTAATCTTGGTCTTTTCGTACTATTCTTCTAGACTATCAGTTTTTGTCTTCAATGTATACGTAGTCGATAACAAAATCAGCTAGAGGTTCTGTGTGGTTCGTCATAAATTTGCCTTTATGTTTACAAAACCTCAGCTTGGCTTGTCTCATAAATGCTTCGTTGCTATGTTGCAGTGCTATCACTTTACTTTGATTCTGGGATAATATAAGATTCATATTTACTCACGTGCGGAAACATGCCAGACTCTAGCATACTTTGCTTTTGGCTGAGCTTCAAGGCGGGTAGTATCGAGACTTTCAGCCTGGGTGGTCCTGCCGTTTGAACGAACTGCTACACTGTAGATGGCACCTTGACGTCCAAGAACACCCTCCAGGGATGCACCATTGGTAGCTATAAGCATATACTTCTTGATGTCACTAAAAATTCAGCGCTAAATTTTTGCAGTATTATCAGTTCTTATTTTTAAGGTAGGCTCCGAGGCTCTTACGAGCGACAACTTGCTTTATTTGGAGTTTCTGAAAAGATATGATAAAAATTTCGCAACTCAGGGTGAGACTACGCCTTCGTATATTACGTACTGATGAAGCTAAGTTTAGTTCTTTCTTCAAAGTAACCACACAAAGAATATCTTGCGGAAGGACTAGAAATAGAAATTAGACGAAACGAAAAGCAGAGGTGTCAAAGTGTCGTTTTCTTTTAAAATTCATTCTACTTTCCAGATATTTATGATGAGGCCTTTGAAAATTCTGGATGTTGAAAAAACTGTGACAAAAAAAGAGCTTTTTTATTTTTTCAATTATATGTGGCTTTAACTTATTATTTACTGCCTACTATTTTTAACGGCAGGGTATACATTGTGAAGTATAACCTCAATGATGCTGAGATATTTGCAAAACTCCGGTCCGCAGGTGTATGCGGTGGGGAACGAACGCGCTATTGTCCTTTCCGGGGAGTAGCGCGTTCACCACCACACCACGCGGGTCAATCATAAATATCTGCGGTCCGAGTTTTGCATATATCTCAGCATCATTGAAGTTATATGTGGTTTTATTTTCCTTACACGGATTCCCTAGTAAGAGGGCATTCCCACAAGCTTTCCGGAAAGATAGAAAGCGTTCCCCAAAAGATGAGTTTTCGTATTCTTAGACACTGAAAAGCTTGCTTCATCTTCCTCGAACGTATTCTGCTCTTTTTTTTGTCAACGTTGTGTTAGGTTATTGGTAAAAAAAACACGTGTTCTGTTTTTCTTCCATTGTATCAATAATAAAGAGTGGGTAGCACAGCACAGTGGTAGCGATGGCGGTCATTACGAGCACGATGCTGGTTTAATAACACTTCGGGCTTGTCAAAGCTGTCATCCCTCCGGAGTCGTGAAATTTGTACCAGACTTGTTTGAGAAGAATCCATTCTCTGCAATCCAAATGGGAACGCTGTAGAGCGGAACTCTCAGGACTCCAGGAAGAATCGATTCGACTAGCATCCTACGACATTCATGATGAAATGAAACACTCAAACAGAAATCGAAACAATACGTAAAAAATTGGAAGACCTTCGTGGATGATGGGTACGATGAAACGAATCGAATGTGAGAAGTTCTGGGAACCGCACAATAGATGCGAAGGACAAGTCGTATAAAGAAGAAATTTTGAAAAAAGTATCAGTAGTAATACGTGGAATCAAAAGAATAATGGACGAACGTTCACAATAAATTAGCTAACCCACCACGTTCTCTGTGTACACCTTTGCTGAGGTCCATTCTTCACATTTCTACGTTAGATTTTTTAAAGATATTTTCTCCAAGTCGAATCTACTACCCTAAATTTTTCATTCGGGCTTTCTTCTTGCGCTGCCTAATAATTTGATATTCCTAATCTCTGTCTACTTTTAGTGAATCAGTTTAACAGATTGCGAGGCGCGGCTTTTAGCTACACAACCTGCTCGGGGCACCCCCTATTTTCGGTTGATACGGGATACATGGTTTTGCGAAATTAGACGGTAGTTTCTCAATAAATAGAGGAATTAAGAAGTTGTGGACGTGATAGGGTTGTAGAAGAGACCTTTTTCTACCACAGTATGGTTACGAATGCTACATGTGATACTATTTACTGTACGCTGCTGTGGCCCACCATGCAAACACACTGATGACAGTGTTTGGAAGTGTTTTCTAATTTATGCTCTGTCCATTTTGGTATATTTTATACCTTCACATTCCATACAATAACTATAATTCAATACACTTAAATACTTGAATGGCGCCTCTTCACGAGTAGCATGGACCCGAGCACATTTTCTATTCGTTTCTTTCTCGCAAAATCGGCCTCCATGGTGGTGGTCTCCTTCGAAGATCACGACGTCTGCGAGACGCATTTTATGATCTTTAAATCGTTCTCATCTGCAAATGAAGATGGTCGACTCCAAACACGTCCGCCTATCGTATCGATGGTCTTCCAAAGGACGATTCTCTTGGAGTGCATTCCACTGTTTTTTTCTCCCATCTGTCATCTTTTCGTTTTCTTATATGACAGGACCCTCCGTTTTTTCACTATTGATGTGCGTTTTCCTGGATTCCCAAGGTGGGATAATTTTCGAGGATTTGAGCTACGTACTCTGGCTTGACGTTGCAAGTGCCGGTCAAATTTCAGAATGCACCATTCAAGCTCATTATGGGTAGTATTCAAAATTTTCGACTTAATAGAAGTATTAGCTCAAGCCTGTGCTGCGTAACAGAGCACTGTGAAAACAGTCGAGTCGAAACGGTGCTTGCGAATTTTCGGGTTCGTTCGTTGGCTGATGATTTCTCCATGAGACTCTAATATGGCCCATGCTGTTCTCCTTTTTCCATATGATTCCTCCTTCATATTGTTCTCCACGTTCATTGAGCACCTAAGGTACACGTACGAGGTGGTTTCTGTAACCAGAGAACCATCCAATTCTACTTCTTCAACTTCCCCTCATTGGTTCTTCGTGTACTGGGTCTTCGCCCTATTTATGCGTAGTTCAATCTTTTCTCACGCTTCGTCGAACGCATTGAGCATCGCCTCAGCTTCACAGCTACTCTCCAAAAAGATGTTGATGTCATCAGCAAAACGAACATTATACAGGATTTTTCCCGCATTATATGGGTATATACACCCTTCATTCGTTTCGACGCTATCAAACCCTTTTCAGTAGTTGATAAAGATTAGGAAAAGAAGTAAATGGTACGCCATGCATAATTCTATTACCCATGAAGAGATTCGGATGTCTTCTATGCACCAGAATACCTGTAGGGATCCTGCTTCCTCGGATGGTTGTGCTTCATCAAAGGTTTTCGATATGAGCAAAAGGTTAAGTTTCGTGAACAGCTTGTAAAGTGCAGTCAACAAGTACATCGGACTGTGACCTCTTTTACTGGTCTACGATTTTTTCCTTCTGAAATCAAGATTTCGTATGCACTTCGAGAAGATGTAATTTGTCGTTTCTCCCTCGAAGTAACCTAGTTTTATTGGAATAGAGTTCTAGAGTTTGGCCTCTCTTCTTGATATCAATGGCAACTCGAACTTTAGAGATTACGACCCTAGATGGTTTTTCTCCAGCATTCCTGATTAAGTAGTATGTGGTTCTCTGGTGTTCCGAGGTCAGTATATCTAGAGCTTCGCTTAGGTCGTTTCTACAGGTAGTCGCCGACCGTCATGCACCAGAGGATGATTTGCCACTTGCGAATAACGTGATATTGGGGTAGTGGTGTCTCGTGGTTTTGGTTTACTTCCAGATGCTCCCAGCTGTGCTTCCAGATGGAAGCGTCAGACTCTTTCCCAACTTGTGAGACTCTTCCAAGGGATATATTTCCGCTCTACTCGTAGAACACTCAGGAGCTCGACCCGACTACGATAAGGAGGCAAGCCATTTGAGGATGATTTATTGCACCGGTTAAAACTAAAATTACATTCAATTTCCTGTCCAATTACCGGTTAATGAACTCGTTCGAGAAAAAATGCCTTGTACATTTCTAGTTGTAGAATGGAGATTTGCAAGGTTCACATGCGCCACAACATCTGTATCGGATAAGCCACCGATGCATTATAACTGTGTGGGAAGAAGGTTCTGTGCACCAAAATACACCATTAGGGAAAATAACCCTAATTTAGCTCATACCAGAAATCGTTGCGGCAGATGTGATTTGTATGGAATGTACACCTTGGCGAATATGTAGCCAGATACAAATTAGAAAAAAAAACTTGGTGTGACGTAGCTGTTTAACGAACTGTACAACGAACATTTCAAAAATCTGGACTGGATTCCCATCGAGATTCCAAAGAGGTGGATTTTTCGCTGCCTAGAGTCGTTAGATGAAGTCATGAATTTTTACAAATGTGTTCCACATGACTTTGAGTAGCATATATGCCGAAACGATTAGACGTTGTCGATCCAGTCGTTAGATGAAACTGTATTAGCTCGCTAAAAGATACCTGCGGTTGAGGGCCGTGAATTGTAAAACGTTGTAACTAAGCTGGCGTGTGTGCAGCCCTGTGGTAAGACGTCTTTCGCAGTACAGGACGTCAGCTTAAGAAGATCAGTTTATAAGATCATATAAATAAATATATTAACAGGAAATGATCATCGGTTCAATCTAGCACTCCGAGATAACCGAACCTTCCAGTCCCCCGTGTCGGCAAATTGGTACCACAACTGTTAAAGAAGATAAAGAACTTGGTACATCGGTAAGCTTGTGCCAGTCACTCTATAGGTGAAACATGCATTGGACCACCTCTCTGATATTACGAATGGAGTCCAATACGTTGGCCATCTTTAAAGAGTAGATCAATATCAAACGCTTCATCCTTTGTCCTTTGTCTTTTATCAACCCCCAGCAATGATTGCCTGTACTGCGTTGTGGCATCTTGTCTTCCTATCATGTTAAACTAAATTTCTTGTAAGCAATATCCTTATTGGCCAGTTTTGTCGATGAAGGTGAAATGTGTTGTCTAGCTGACGTTTCGGCGATATCGCCGAACTAAGAACCGCATTAATGCAAGTGAGAGGATTCAAATGGAGAGCTCACAACATCGTTATTTTTGCTTACTTGTTGGTAACTGTTGTGATCGCACATCCACAGATAAATTTAGGGCTGGTTTCGAGTGCTGGTTTACTCGTTGATCAAGTTTAGTGCGAACTTTATCTATTGAAGAAATTTGATCGCTACTTCGACCGACACCGAATGTCGTGATATCTCGGCGGCACTCAAAGCGACCCGTAGACACTCAATAAAACTTTTCAGCTCCATTAAGATCTAATTTGTGCAAAAGGCGAATTATCTAGTTATTAACTTGCTACTTACTGCTAATTTACTTAACCTATTGAGATGATCGAAATAGAAAAAAGTAGAGTAAATCCTTTCTTTAAAGATTTATAGAATCCAAAACCTCACTTTCTAACTAATCGTCTTCAATCCACAAAATCGCAATTACATCTGGAAGTTTTCTAAGCCCGCCTGCAATATCATTTCACTTTTTCTAAATTTCTTTCACATGAAGGACAACATGAACGACGCACTATCACTGAGTCACTGGATCTCGCATGGTATCTGCTGCGAGTGTTTCCCAGAGAGATGCTGAAGGCAATACCGGCATCCATACTGGATAAGTACTACACTCGAAAATAGATGACAATGCGATGTATGGTCTAGTACGGCTCTACTGTCGAACACGATCTATCTTCGTACCTTTAACATATGCATCCATATCAAATTTGTCGAGTTTATATGAATTTTAAAATTTATCAGCTCCAAGCTTTCTTTTGTTTTGGACTTTGTTCCACTGAATTCTTTAGTCCATCATTGACATGTAATGACTTAGTATTTTGTCAAAATACAAACATCTTTACCTTTAACGGTCGTGCTCTTCTTGAGTATTTCAATGGCTTTGTAATGTATCATGTATCATATAAATGTATATGTGAAGTGTATCTAAGCGAACTGTGTAGTGCTAGGTAAGAATTATGTACTTCATTCTGTGCTTTGTTCCTTTTTTCAAAGTTTGTTCTTAACACATAGTGCCGTTCGAAAAAGAGTTATGGTGACGGTGACGAGAAGACAATTTGTCTCCTTTTCTATTCTTTTCTTTTTTTTTCCTCCTTTCCTTCCTTTCCTATCTGGCATTTACCACGTTCAATTCTAATTATGAATTGAAATCTCAGTAATATGTTAGTGAACACTCTCTGAAGAGAACGTATTTCATTTAATAATCAACGATACTGTTCCATTTTAACGCGTAACGCCCAATTTCATGTCGAATACAGAATTTATTAATCCGCCCCCATTTGCTATCAGCACATAATGAACAAAGCTGTTTTATGATAATAAACAATGATTCTTCAATAACTCTAGAACCTGACAAGTTTGGAAGCGCTAAAGGGAAGTAGAGCAGGATTTATCTATCGCTCCGCGAATACGAATATACGTATACACTTGGACACTTGGACAGCCGTTCACTTTTCGCAGTCCATATGACATCTTACCTTCAGAAAGACAAAATACCAGAGAGGTGGGAGTTCGCGCGGTTATCCTACTCAAGAAGGATGACCGAATAGATCTTCGTAATTACCATCCAATTTGTTTGTTAAGTGTGCGCTACAAGCTGTTTACGATTATTCGCTCACTCATATCAAGCACCTTGGATTAGACGCAATCAGTGAAGCAAGTAGGATTTCGGCAAGGGTTTTGCTGCAGAGAACACATCTGTGTCTAGGGTCATCGAAGTTTGTCGCGAATAGCACCTGCCTCTAGTCCTAACCTTTGTCGAAGTGGCATATGTATTGATGAGAAATTTCTGTCAAATCTTCGTTTCGCACTGACATCGTCATCTTTTAGAGGAATGACAGTGAAGCAGAGACATTGTTCAAGAAACTCAACAAAGTGAAAAGGAAGATTTGCTTACGCATAAGTACCCAATTCATGATGAACCTATGGTGCGAAGATGAACAAATCGAACCGTTGATTCTCTGATTACAGATACCACCTCGTACGTGTACCATAGGCGTTCAGTGAACATGGAGAACAACAAGAAGGAGGAACTGGATACAGGAAGGAGAGCAGCATGTGCCGCATTCGGGCCTCTAATCGAGGCCACTAACAAACTGAAGGACCCGAAAATCCGCGTTCACTTTTTCGATTCAGCACTCCTCCAAGCTTTCTGTTATGCAACAGAAAAGTGGGTTGATGCTTCAATTACGTCAAATAATCCGCTCACCATCCACGGAGCACTTGAACGGTGTCTTCTAGCATCCGATCGGCGCACACGACGTATAGCCGGAATGTGTAACTCTGATCTCGGGAACCTCCCATGTCTTCGGTATCCAGCGCAATATCCATCAATGGCGGAAAACAGATAAATCAGTCACATAATAGGAAGAGCTGAAGAGTAAGTGATAGGTGGAGAAAAATAACAGTGAGATGGACTCTAAGAAAGTGTAAGCGTCCCCTTGGAGAACGACCTAAATTGCGGGCAAACTTGTTAGTTGCTAACGTCAACAATCTGCATTTGCAGATGGTAACGATTTCGGGATTACAGAATTTTCATCGCTTACATCACTTTCGAAGCAGACCACCACTATGGATGACGACTCCACGCGAGAGACGCGAATTGGAATTGTACTGGGGCCCTAAAACCAGTGAAGACGGATCGTCCAAGTATCCAAGTAAGTTCTGATAACACTCCCATAAAGTTCTTATGTAGGATGGGTCCATTGGTTGGTCGATGAACCGTGAAAAGGTTGCATTCCTTTCGACTCTGCCAAACGCTTTTTACAGTCGACAAAAGTCAGGACTTGAGCTAGACGGTTTTTCCGCCAAACTTCTATGACCCATGAAACGGTAAGGGTAGGAAACATTAGACTATCTATTAGTGATAAAGGTTGAGAGCTTGCAGTAATTCTTCGTCAGTTAGATGTTAAGATAACGAAAAAGCATCGTGAAGATGCTTCCCTCTATTGCCTATTTTCTGAGAGGAAATTTAAAATTCAATACCGAAAATTCAAGAAAGAAATGGTCAAACTGATAAAAGCGACTAGTTCAAAACCACCAGTTATTTCTTAGCTCAAGTTTGGCAAAACTTATAAATTAGCATACATTGATAATCTTACTTCTATCGATCCATCATTATTCAACGTTAAACCCTTTATTAGCTCTGCAAATGGACCAACGGATAGAGTAGCATGGTTTTTAACCCTAAAACTTAACCAGTTGTTGAAACATATTCTAGCTCTTCCTACGGGCACTCAGGTATTCTTCGATCGTCTGCGTAACGCACGTCTTAATAGCGCATACGTAATGGAGTCCTTAGACGCTACTGCGCTTTATGCAGATATGTCGAATGACACCGCTCTACTAGCCATTCTCAAACAGCTCATGAAACACGGAAGAACAATAATCATTTACGTCTTCCCAATTCAGCAGTTTATGCATTTCTTGAAGTAGTGCCTAAACTGGTCAATCTTTAGATGGTCTGGGAAGAATTTCACGTAAATAAGAAGTTTGGTAGTGCAACAGCGACTTGCCATTGCCTTTATGTCTAGTGTGAGCTCTAGTAATCGACCACCAACCTCTGCTATACTATACTACTGTAGACATATAGATGATTGCTTTGTCATCTGCTCCACACAAGAGATAGTGAACAAGTGTTTGGAGTTATTGAATGAAACGTGAGTACATTAAGTTTTCCCGAGAGAAGTCGGAGGAAAAGTGGCCTCCATTTCTGATAGTTCAAATTGTCCTATTCGAAAACAGCCACATCATGAAGTGGAACCGAAAATCAAGTAAAAGCGTAATGGTTCATCACCTCTTCTCTCACTCCCCACACACAAAGTGGTGCATATAAGAAACATGTTTCAGACAGCCAACATTGTGTGTTCAATAAGAGAGAACAAGGAACGATACCTGAAATTAACGCAGTAAATATCCATTTCTAGTGGCTATGAAACTGCAGCTCCTCGTGATAGTTGTAGAGGAAAACCCAAACCCCAAACGACAACCCTAGCGATTACGAGGTTCCGTTCTCGGCCTTCATTGTACACGAAAAAGTGCGGCTATAAAACATTGCGTAAGAAACGTCGGTCTAGACAATTTGGCAACAGTGATTGAAATACCATCGACCACTCCAAGACCCCAGTTAGTTCACAATCGCCTGTATGACTGTCCATGTACAACACAAAATTGCATAAATTCAAGCATGAACCGCAAAGAGGAAGGGCTCGTTATTACGCCAGGTCTTAGGTAATATTTTTGACTGATATATTAACATCGTTGTAAACCAACTTTCCTCAAGCTACAGTGTAAATGACCAATGTACCTTGTTTCACTGATAAGCTAACACGACGTTGTTACCAAATATATTTTCGGCTAACGTTCCTACCTCTACGTCTTCCTCAGAGCCTGTGGTCTATAGTCGTCCGAAAACAAGCTTTTATCACCAGACAATCATGGAAACACCAATCACCCTGTATAAAAGAGCATCGCCTGGTGAAATTGCATCATATGAGCGGTGTTCCACTGAAGAAGATAAGAGTCGATACGGCGACGAAGGCACTACATCGAGAGTACGAAGCACTTCGGACGTGGAATGAAATTATCGGCTCTGAGGAAGATGAAGACGTCGAAACGTTAGCCGAATAAATATTTGGTAACAATGGAGTGTTACGTTATCAATGGATCTAAATCAATCTACATTGATATTTTAATATTTGACAGGCACATCCGTGTGAACTCTATGCGAATGGTCTCCACTTGGAATACTCAGTGGAATAGTGGAGAACGATGAGTGCACGAAGAAGCTGTCTTCGTATTCAGTGAGATTAAACATCCTTTTTCTTGATTGTTCTGTTTTGGTTGTGGTGTCTTGCCGATTAAATCTCGGTTAACTTGACCTCTTCAAGCTCGGAAGAAAGCGAAATCCGCCGAACCGTCAGCTTTTGTGTGAATAAAAAGTGAAATGACAACCTGCTGTTTGCTCATCGGGAAAACAGCGAATTATATCGAACGATAGCTGAAAAGATCTCGTTGGTACAGGACTTTACATGTCGACATATATCCGAAGTAAGTCCCCATTTATGCAAATTATAGTCAAGAGGTAGTTACACTTTCAAACAACTCTCTATAAGACAAAGATATGGTTTACTCTGTAGCGTTGAGCAATATTATAATGTAGTGGAGGGAGGAAATCGTTTCTATACCACAATCTTAACCTTTTTATTTACTGCCTGTTCTTTTTAATGGCATAGTACGTTGGAAATATAACCTCTATGGTGCTGAGATATTTGCAAAACTCCGGACCGCAGGTGTCTGCGGTGGAGAACGAACCGCTATTACCTTTTCCGAGGGCTGACGCGGACACCTGTGGTCCGGAGTTTTGCAAATATCTCAGCACCATAGAAGTTATATTTCTAACACCCCCTGCCATTAAAAAGAATAGGCAGTAAATGAAAAGGTTAAGATTGTGATTATAACCACACCCTCAGCTTAATGTGGTTGATTACCGATTTGGGCACCCAGTCAATCTCGCTGACGGGTGATTGCTGATACCAGTGACTGACAGAACTACTGAGAGACAGGCGAAACGAAGGACACAAATGGTGTCGGTGGTGAACACGTTAGCCCCGGGATGGGTAATAACGAGGTTCTATCGTGCCGCAGAGACCTGCGGTCCGAAATTCTCAGCGTCAGTGAGTCAACATCTTTCTTTAAACCGATGAAAGGGAGAAAGAGTGTTCCGTCGTGCTCTCTTAATACCTCATTAAGTCTTCTCATCGTGTTGACGTGGTCCATAGTACTGCATCTTTTGCGAAACCCTGCTTGCTCCTATGGCTGACCTTCGCCCTGTGTCCTGTCAGGATCTGTTTAGGATGACTTGAATGGAGAATATATACGACAGACAGCAAGCAGATTAGGCGGTAGTTGCTGCTGTCGTACAATTCAGCCTTCTTGAAGAATAACACAATCTTGATGTTCTTGCACTAAATAGGAACCTTGTCTTCTGACAGATAATGTGTGAACAACCCAGGCATTTTGTTTACGAGGAGTGGTGGCTTCGCGTGTTCAGGTTTTATCGTGTGCGATCCTGGTGTTGTTCGATTCTTCACCAACGAACTAGCACGTCGGATTTCGGAAATGAAAGCTGATAGGAAGAAATATCCACATTCTTCTATAGGGGGAAAGAAGACGTGCTTGTCGAAAAGACCCGAGTAATAATCGCGAATGATTTTTCGACTGCCTTTCTGGAAGCTGTAAGTATTCTGTCTGTTCGTTGGAGCGCGATCAGCTTAGTTTTGCAATGGAGGAATCTTCGGCGAACTCTGTGAATTCTTTTTCCAACCTCTGCAGATCCTACTATAACTGGTGTTCTTTGTTTCAGATCATCTTTTATCGCCCGTCTGCGTTGTTTTACAAGTTCGGATGTGAATTGGCGGTTGCCTGCAGCTCGTGTAATTCCACGCTAGTATATCAGCTCGAATGTTTTTGGAAACAGATGTCTCTTGGTGACTTTCGAACTCCCAGCTTTCATTGTGCTAATATGAAAATGTTTAATACGTCGTCGCATTTGTCCTGGATATTATCAACAACGGCATCCTACTAGCAGTAGACTAATGATTTGACTAAATGCCAGATAGTGGTAGTTTTGAGATTTCCTTTTTTTTGACTCAGCGGCTTTCCCCCCTTTTCAAGAGAACTGGACTTGGAACTCGAGGAGACGGTCTGATTCCACTTAGAATTTTGGGATACCAGAAACATGGGATAAACAAAACCTTCGATATAATGTTATGTGGTCTATTTCGTTACGGTGCTCTCCATTGGGAGACTACTATACTCAGCGTTTAGAACTGGGCATCTGGAATTGTAAGTTACCCATGAATGGTCTCGGCTATTATGAGGAGCCCAGACAGCAGATAGCCCTTCTCGTTCCTTTCTAATACGTGGGTCCCAATGTGATGTTCTTCAGACGTTCTTCTGGCTCCGTTCGTAGTGTTAAAATGTCGAATAACGACTCTAAAGAATGTGTGATGTTCTCTATAGAAATCGTCCAAATCCATATAGAACGCTTCGACTTCGTCTTTATGTTGGTGCATAGACGACGAAGATTTTTAGAGCCAATATTGAACCACAACTTTTCACTCGTAAACGTCGGATTCCGGTTGCTACTTGTTTGAATGAATCCACGTTCATGGCCAAACTTTGTTGACGAAAACGCCGATGGCGCCCTCTCTTGTATCATCGTTTTGAACGTGAACGCTGGATAAACCCAGGGTAGCTTGCTTGGAGACGACCTCCAACCTTCTCCCGTATACTTGGCATTCACTTGATTGCGGCTTTTTGGACGAATTGACTCGTGCAATACTATCCACATAAACAAGAACACACCCACGCACGCATGCATGAGTACATCTTTCCAAATACATATGGTAAATGATGAATCGGCACAGCAGAAATAGGGAGTCATCTGATTAGGATTTTTAGGATTTGTCTGTGTCTCAGGAAAGCATAACGCTGCTTTTGCTCCGCGACTAACCTCATATCCAACGCCTGGGAACCCACTGCGTTGCTTCGCGACTACATCAAAAGAGATCCCTCCGTGAGGGAGATCAATGGGCAATCTTTGTAAGGAGTGTTACTGTTCAGAGTGTTTTATAAAGTACAAAAGTTTGAAGCCTTCGGAGGTGATTAATGCATCAGGAGCGAGGCATGCTTTCGACACCTATAAGCATCTTTAAAGTTGATTTAATGTATATCTCGCTCGTATAATAGCTTAGCGTGACCCATAAATGCGTTAGCTTAGTGTTTTTGTCCTCCCAAACATGTGTCGTTCAATTTTTTGACCTTGGAGAGATTAAAAACTTGGTGAGTACAACATGCAGGCTCTGACCAGCAGCCGATCCAGTACATATTGCAGACCACCTCAAACCACTGCTCTACCTGCGAGTGTTTCAATAATGATCATGGAAAGTGTACAGCTACGCTAAAAAATGCTTTGAAGTAAAGAACTGCATGCATGTAGGAAGGAAGCGGAGGACTCATTTCCGCCGCCTCTTCATTGGCGAGTCTCCGTGGTGCACTATTCTCTCTACGTTAATATTTTCTCGCTTCGAAGCGAACTAGCCAGTAAACGTTTCTTTGTAAAATGTCAAGTGTAGAAAATTAGTTCTCTAGTGTGACGTCTGGCACCAAATCTATGTTGGATAGGCCATCGATTGCATACAAACGCAGCAAAAAAGCGCTATATTAAAGAATAAACCGCCGTAAGGAAATTCATTGAAAGCAATGCATTTTGAACAATTTACCCCACACTCGTCCATTCCATCCGATGCCTTTTGGACTTCATGTGTTAAAATACTTTAAAAAAATATGTAGAATAAAAAAAATAAAATGCGATTCGAAGAAACGACTTATTTTCATGAGTACTAACGTCGTCCACTTTGTTGGTGCTGCTATGCTACTGGAGTTGTTTCATATCGGAGATGTGTGTAACAGTACCTCACAGCTGCTATTCATTCTACCAATTTTCGTGAAAAAGAAAAAAGACGTTCTTTCCGCGATTTCCGTTTTCCGTGCTGTAGACGAGAGCTGAAAGTGACGTCTTGCCAAGAATTCTGTCAACCTGTTAATCGGCACTACCGTAATGGACGTCGTTTATTTTCTAAGTCAAATGGTTTGATGGACCGACTTCGCATATCGTTTGGCTATCACCTTCTTCCAGTCGTTCTATCGTCTTGCAGCCGTCAGCCATAGTTCGTGGAGTTCGCGTTTGGATTCGGCTGCAACTTGAAGATCCGTTATCTTTTACTCTTATATATTGATTAGTCGCTAAGCGTATTTCTCCTTTAAATTCCGAAATAGCCGTGTTAGGGCATTCCCACGTCTTCATCATAGGGGTGAAATGGTCATATCGCTGAATAAACATTCCTGGATGTCGGATTGGTACGTACAGTGGGATTCATTACTTCAAAGCACTCTCTGCGAGAAATTACTTCCATAGTTTATCACGTTCAAAGATAATGTTTCATTTTTTGGCAAAGCCTCACATTTCATTCTTTAAGAACAGCAAGCACTTCGACTTAAATAGGTTTGCAAAGGTGTTTCTTGAGGTTGGTCAAGTCGCTAAAATACGTGTTTTGCTTTAGGAGCAACTAGTAGTCAATTATGGTTACATATGCGAACACACACAAACCCCTGGTGGTTCAGAGTGTGGGACATCCAACCTGACTTTGCGACAAATCATCAAAATGAAATTATAGTTACAAGAGTGACGCCGAAAGCGGTGTCGTGTGTCAGGTCGTGTGCGTTTAAACAAGGACGCAATGCGAGAATGTCAGGTAGGATGTATTCTCCCAAAGTGATACGTAGCGCTTGAACGTAAGCCACACTCGTCAGTGGTAACTGGTCAGAAGAACGGCTGGTTCATCTCATCTAGTCTCGTGCACTTATGTGAGATAAGTGCTGGTAAAGTGTGCCAGCTCGAGTTTTCCGATCTTCCATCTCAATTTAATGTTAGCTTTCCGGGTGCGCTTATGCTCTTTTATACACACTTGAACATGATGTACTTTGACAGAGTGGAAGCCGGTTTGAACGTGAAAAAAAATTTTCAGCTAGTATATCAACACAAAAATGTTTCATCATGGCACACGCACTTCGGAATACCATAAGGTAAAGAATTCCTACGTGGTGATCATTAACAGGGCGACCTCAACGAACTGGCGACGTCCTAAGAGCTAAATATTGATATCGCGTGAGAAAAACGAAACTAACGAGGTAATTACATGCTAACGGTTGTACAAAAGTCAAGTAGTTAAGGCTATACGAACCTTTCTGAACTTAAATGACGAAAATAATTGAAGACAGCTTGTCCTTATTAATAACAGCTTTCATGTCGTGGTCATCTTAGTCACACTATACACACCTCCCTACCCTAAATACAAGTAAAAATACTTAAATTACGTAGTGGTAAACGTGAGAATCAATAATATTATTACACTTTTACATCTAGATGACTGGCCATCACATGAGATGTGAGATGACACGTTGCTTTCAGCACTTCTATTATCCGTTTCGGTGACATGAAACTGTCATCTATGGATATAGAGGATTTCATCTGTATTGGATTTCTTGTTTTTATGTGAGTTAAGATGCAGATAAGATATAATATGCCGCGATGTGAACAGCTTCGGAAAAACAACACGAGGTGTGGACTGCACAGCTGAATCGAACGTGTTTGTTTCCAGTCATCATCTCAACTGCCCACTCAATGATACAAAATTCGATTTATCATGAACGAAATCACCATTACAACTACGCTACGAACAAAAACTTAGTTCGTCAGAACTAAATCGGAAGATCGATTTTCGAAATGCCTAGGCATTACTAATTAATTTATTAAAGTTCTACTAACATATGAGTGCGGGTGGCGCGGTGGTCGGAGGGCGGAGGTATACACATGGAATTGATCCCCGTGCTCCAGGCTCACCAAGCCTTCCATCCCTACAGGCGGCAGATTGGTAGCAGATTTCCCTGGGAAGATAGCAGCACTGGCTCGATAGATCGGTAGACCATCGCGAGTCATTGGAAAGACCGCATATGCATCCACTCATCTCCAACGATGCTTAATTGATGCCGAATGCATGGCCTATCTCTCAGTGATTGATCAACGCCGAGAGCTTTCACTTTTTCGTTATCCACGAACTACAAAAACACATGACCTCGCGTCGACACAACAAAACATTTGTCCAAGTCGAGAGGACGGACGGCTGTGGACCGTCGGCTGAGATCATCGGCTCCGAAGAAGACGAAAACGTCAAAACGTTAGCCGGATAAATCTTTTTGTCAACCTCGTGTTAGCTTCATAATGCAAGAAGGTATCAGCAAAGGCAGTTAGCAAGATTTAATTTCGAACGGTTTCAACAGCATCGCGAAATCAGCACACTAGTCGAAATTACAACGGAGTAGATATGCTACAAGACACACCAGACGAGGCGCAAACTGTCTAGTCGAGTCGAAGTTTTTCATTTTTACCCACCTCGATCACCTACTCGTTGACTTCTGATGTGGTGAAGTTCGTGTTATCTAGGCAGAAACAACCATGAGTACCTCACAGACAAGAACTTAGCCAGGCGGTACTTATCGTGCAGAGTAATCTCGAAGGATCCAACGGTACCGCAAAGTCCTTGCACTGATCAAAATCGTAATGTGGTAGGTCTGGCATAGATCGTGTTCAGAATGAGTTTTCCCCCAACGACACGACATTTGACGTGCTCGCGACAAGTCCACCTACATGCCGCGCAGGACTGTCGCGCGATGGTGTTCACCACTTCACTGCGAAGAAAGCGGCGTCGGACGCGGCATGCCGTTTCTCTCGCGACTACCTTGTTGGCAGGTCGTGGTCTCGTTGGCTGGCATTTGTTTCTGCGCAGTGTCGTTGGTCCTGAAAACTGGCCCAAATTTTTCAAGTTGGGATCTGTGTTTTGTCCTTTGCTTCTCTTGTCGCGTAACTTTTACAGCTTCGCAGTGTTTTCCCATTCATTTTCAGAAGCCCTGCTTTGATTCCCATGATCACCCGTTTGTAGTTGTTTCAGATTTGTCGAAAAGTATCATGTAAACTGTGCGAGCAGGTCTTTTATGCTGGGAATTATGACTTATAAGCTAGATGCCAGATGTCTTGAACCTCTTTATGTTCTGTTATGATTCTAATGTCATTCACAGGGAAGGGTTTTTGCATTTCTCCGTTCGTTTTAGGTAAGGTTTTCGCGGTAAGGGTGATTCAGTGTATCCAGAAAGATTTCCATATATTGACTTCTTCACTTTGAATCCTACGAAAAATCGGCACTGCTAATTATACAACCACAACGATGCTGAGATGGTCGCAAAACGTGGACCTTGGGCCAGATCGAAAGCGCGGAAAGGGTAATCGCGGTTCGGTCTGGCACGGGGTCCACGTTTTACGACTATCTTAGCATCATTGTGGTTGTATTCCACATCATACTCTGAGTGAAAAATTATAGACGCATACGCCGTCCATCAGTTCTTAGTCGAAGGTTCACAATCAGAACGTTAAACCCGGTACTGTCTATCTAAGCAGTTGACCATCGTTCTGCTCCTGTTTTTCTGCTTAGTGTAGTCATTTTTGTACTTCTACAATCTGATTGCCTTTAATACAACATTCAGCTATTTTTTTTTTGTTTATCTACTTGACATTTCCGTTTTTGTCTTTAAATTTCGTCGTGAGGTTGTCACATGAAGCTAGAAGTCCATTTTAGGTTTATTGTATATAGGGTCCTACTTTATCTGGTAGGACAATCTGTACTTGTGGAGAGAAGCCATTATACTGCTTTTTGTTGTTCATTCTGCAAGGATAGTCCGGACATCACTAGTCGTCGGAGCAATTCGGGACAGTCATTATTCCTTGTATATACTGTACAGAAATATTCTCTCTACTAACATTGTACAGTAGTGTGGACGAGTGCTTTATTCTGTCTGTTGCTGGATTTCTTTCGACGTCGCTAAATAACAAATGACAGAACCACAGTGGTCGAACGGCTATGCCCATAACGTATGGAATAACACGCCTCAAGGACGTGTAGGTGTGTTGCAAATTTCTTCATCGTTCTGCTTTTTTCTGTTTTTATTTGTTTAGCGTGACACTTGTAACTCTTCCAACGGTTTACCGCCTCATCGTGGCCGGGAAGTGTTCCTGGGTGTCAGCGTACTATGTACAGCGGTGGGGTTCATCCCACGGCGGGGTCTCCCGAGCTGAGGAGTTCGACGTTTCCATCCGGGTGCGCGGCAAGGAGTAAATCAGCACCTGTATCCACCACCGTCCTGGTATCAAACTATTCGCATGGTAGTTAATCTCCCTTTGATACACAAGGTGCGGCGACCGCCCGTGGTAGTGACGACCTGGGGCAGACTTTAGCTAGGGAGACCTCAAGACTCTAGGGAACTACAACGTGTAAACGATCAAAACTCTGAAAAAGTGGGAGTTATACTGAGCAGCGCACAACCAGTGAAAACGGGCTATCCAACTATTCAAGTAAGTAGGTATTACTGACTGCTATTAACTAGAATATATGAGACGTGGTTTGAGGTATACAATGCTCTATGTCTATCCAGCACTTCTGTGTCTTTATAAAAAACAGTTTGGCAGAGGTGTTCGATTGCATTTTTAATTTTTATTAATTGTCAGGAGTTTCTCAAATTGTCGTTTTTTTTTCGAAGGTTGGGATTTTAAATATGAACCTGTCGTGGAAACTGCGAAACCTCATTTGTTAGCCAGTTTACCATTCCTCATATAAATATCTTCATGTTCTTTACCACGGATGTTCATTGCTTGGGTACATCTCTGGTACAAAATAATATAAATACTTCAGTGTACACACGGTAAATATACATACGTCAAAATATTAACACAAACACGTTGGAACAACTTTCTATGAAAATAGCGGTTGTTCATTTCTTAAATCCCCACTGGGCCCTTCCACTCTCACCATTTTTTTCTTTTTCAATCTCCGTTATCACCTGCCTTTCCTCTTTTCCTACTTTTCCATCATACGCCCCTTATGTTCACACTTCAAAGCTATCCAAAGCTAATTGAACTTATATCCCAGCGCCGATCGCAGGTTTTCCAAAGTCGGCTTTCACCGAAGTTGTCTCTCAGGACCCATATGGCTGGAACTTCTTGGTCTATCAGCTGTTCTCACTTCCTTATCTATCCCGTCGATTTTTTCCACGCATATTTGTTATAAACCCATGCGTTCATCTCCATCTTAGTTTTTACGGAGCTTTTATTCAGGACCATGATGGTACTCGTGATTACACATTGATTGCATATCTAATTTCACGATGATTCGTGAACTAATGGATGTGTCCGACCCAGCAATTCAGCGATCAAAGAAGTTGTTGCCCTTGTCCTTGGCCTATGTTGGGAACTTATAAAATGTTTGGCAGCGTCAACTTTGTGGTCTTATTCCTCTCGAAAACCCACTTGCTTCAAAATACTAGCAACACATTACGCAACACATTTTTGTTGCAGAGTGTTGTAATTCCGCTAGACGTATTTATTGTTTAGGTACATTGGTACATCAGGGCGGTTGTCTAACCACCACCATATCTCGTACTCGTTGCATGCGACATTTTTACAAGTTTCTATCAGCAACAAAGACGACCTGTGCTTGACGCTTCTTTTGTTTTGTGTAATTTGGAGAATGTTTGTTAAGAATTCGTTGAATTTGCGTGTTTGGTTAACATGAAGTCGGAATTGACATGAAATTTCGATCATATTTTCCTTTCCTTGCTGGCGAAGAAACCATGTTCTATATATACGGCCGCTACTATGGTTGCTAGTTCGATTCCGCGCCACAAGCAAACCAATCCCTCTTCCGTCCTGGGTCATTAAATTGTCATTAGGTTTATCTGGAAGAAAGTAATACTGCCGAAACGTCAGCTTCCATTGTGTTCTATGTATTCTATTTGTATGGAAGTAAACATGTTCTGAATAACAACCTCACGATTACTCAAAAAGAAAGCGACACAATTATCTGGAAGTATAGAAAGTTCTTTGATAGTACCTAATGAAGTCGAATGCATGACACATCCTTCAGGAATTGATTAATGCCCAATGGTTTATCCTTGATCATTTGTTCTACATTGAGTTAAACCTCTAAGAATCATTGGATTCGAATTGTAAGGCAACTAATTGGTGTTGATTCCATCCGTGACCAAACAAATTTGCGCACCCATGGTACTACCACCTGTTCCTACGGCTAGTTGTGCGTTACTTTCGCTTCCATCCATCACACATGACAAAAAAAGCGTTTTTGTCGATTTTGAACGAGGTTGATTACTATACGTGGTTTCATATTTTCCCTTCTCGGTTCGCACGGATATTTTTTAGTTCAGATTCCGATATTTGGTTTACTTAAATTCCATAATCTTACCTATTTTACGAAGCTTTCATCTGCTTCGTATTAACAAGGCTTTATTATTTGATGTAAGGGATTATGATTTCAGACCATTCCGTTAGCAAGCCTATAATGGTTGCGAATGCTAATACCAGTCAAGCAACGTCACCACATTCTGAATCCTACGGTCCTGGAGTGCTACAGATGGTGGTTGATAATGTGTTAAGTGGGTCACCTGCGTCTGTCAATGCTAAATTTGTGAGTGCTTTTTTTTTCGTACTACTTGTTCACACACCAAGTACTGCTGAACTTTCAACTTAATTGAGTGGTAGGAACGCAATATTCCGTGCCTGAGCTGTGAAAAACGGTCAAAATATTATTCGTTGGATGCTACTTCTTATTTTTCTCTATCCACTGCTACCTATTCTGTTAAATTTCGCACGTGATGGGGTGTACGTTAGGATAACCTTGAAGTACATTTTAACACATTAGTGACTGTGCGAGTTTTCAAACAAAGAGAAACATTTATGGGCTGCAAACAATCGGAATTTTATCACATAGGATGGCTAAGAATGCATTGTTTGCAGAAAAAAATTTTAAAAAAATTATTTCCGATTGGCTCTCATTTCAATTGATGAAGTTAATTCTGAGCTCAGATAGGATTGCTTGTTTGCTCCGCGACAGTGCCTGCTGCTTTCAATGCGTACGTCTCTTAGAATCAGAAATTGGAACGTAAAGGATAACGTTGTCGGCACTGATAAATCCTTATCGAGTGCGCTATCCATTCAACTCCACCAAGCATCTAGAGGTTGTATAGATGCATATGTGACTTAAGCGACTTTTTACAGAGGCTTTTAGATGTATCAAATCAGTGTTTTTACTCTCGCAGACAACTCTAGTACTAATTTATCGGTACTGGAGGGATTAAAGCCTTAATGAGCCTGAGGAAGTGGAATAAACCAAAGACCACTTGTGCACTACCGGGCACCTCTGCACCGTTGCGCTGGACGCCCTTTAACATCAAACATATCTCAGCTTAAAGTGAACTTTAATAATTGATGTATTGAAACTATTACAATCCAAACAGCTTTGTCAGTAGGGTACGAGTTCATTTGTTCTATCGTAATAATACTGTAATTTTCTGAAATTCACGAAGCATTTTTCGCTTTTTTCATTTTGACAAGGTTCACATTTCAAGAAGCGGAGCGGTTTAGCAACCTTGGCTTTATTTATCATGACAGATTGGTGTCACCAATTCATTTCATTGTTTCAAATTCACCATTGTTGTTTCGGTTGCTGTGCTTGACTCGAAAATCTTTAAAAAAAGAAGTGAATCTAGGAAATATTTTAAATCGAAATAATATTTCCAAAAAAGTTGGATGTACCCTTGAAGAGATATAGCAAATCCTGTTATATATGCATTCTCCAAGCTTTCCGTGCGTATTTTAAATAAGGAATGCTCACAGATCCGGAGGCAGATTTAAACCAGCGTATTCGTAGACGTCTCACTCATCCCTCGATGTTTTTATAAGCTTCCGAAACCGAAGGATAAATTATTAAAGGTAGAATGGTAGAGTCTACGTTGTTAGCACGGACAGTGATGTTTTCCATCCTGTTCACTAAGCCTCAGATGATTTCGAAAGCTTTGTATGCCACCCTTCTCAGGCTTAGATCTGAAGATCTATCATTCATTGCGTGGACTTATCTGCTGAGATACACATTGCCAAGGTGTTTGCATTTATTCGTTTGAACGTGAGTGAGGCACTAGGAAATAATCGTTACCTAGTGATACTGTTTTATAGAGGTACAACCGGAGCTGCATCCTTACGCATGTACTGTCCTAATTAGATAGCATTAGTTTCACCTCGCTGAAGCTTAATTTTATCCACCGTTATGTTCTCGCATTTCAGTTGTTGTGGCATTATCGAACCTATTTGTATCGATAGCAATCTTTACAAAATTGTACTTGTAGAGTTGCTGCATAGCTCGTGAGGAACTTTTTTGAACATAGTAGGAATTTCCTGGTTATCTCAGGCTTTCATGACTGCTTCTATCACAAATGAGTTAAGAGCCGTTTTGGCAAAAAAAGAAAACACAGGAAGTGCGATAAGGTCTGGTCTTATGCACGCACAGTTTTTCATTGAGTTCCATTAGTTCATGAGTACGATCAATCGAGTTTTCAAAACCTCGCTTTTTCACATAGACGTACCTTCTCCATCCTGTTGAGGGTCTTAGGTGTTAAGGTTGAAGGACAAAAAGCAGTTCGTAGTTGATGGAGCAGGCATTCTAGCCGGTATACGTTAAACTAGTGTAAGTTCTTTTCAAACACGACGTAGCAACCCACTTTGATTCTACTGATTTGGATCCTTTAAATCTGACAGGTGTTGGGTGAAAAACCGATTCAACGTTTTTTATACTGACCTTCTAAATGTCATTCATCAGCTTTTTTGTTTTGTTGTTGATGCATCAAAGTTGAAAACGTTGTACCATCCTTCTTTGGTAAATCTTGAGTTGTAACTAACTGGGAAATGAAGTCTTCTCATAAAAACTTTTGTTTTTTCTATCACTATGTTTTGTAATTCGGTGTAGTTTTGGTACAGCTAATTTTCTGTTTTCTTTAGGGTCCACCAAGTGCTAGAGGGGAAGTTTCTTTACGGATTATAGAAGGAAGAAGGTAAGCAGTGTTCCTTTCAAATTATACATGCTTATGTATATATATATATATATATATATATATATATGTATATATATATGTAGTATGTACATATACATATTGTAGGAATTTTTTCGTTTTAGCGAGGACAAGCGGAACGAAAGTGCTCCTGTAGGTGTAACAATCCCCTGTGGTATTCCTCTATTCAATTCAGGAGTTGAAGCACAAGGCGGCACACCTGATTTCCAGGTGGGATATTATGGGTTCCTTCACAAGATTTAGGAGCCTATCTATGAGATTTTTTTACGCTTAAAGAAGTTACACCTTCAATTTATGTTTAATAAGATTTTTCCTAGAATTCCGTTAATTCCTCTTGAATCCGTTTCTGTTGGTTTGATTACTTCCTTACTATCAAGTCGATGTTTGCTGCTTCAGTTAATTGTTTGAATGGTTTTCTAGCCCAAATAGAGTTGGACTAGATAATAATGAATGATAACAATGGCTAGTCTTAATGAATATTTCGAATTATTTACCAACCTCGTGTAAGCTTATCAAAGGAAGAATACATATCCCCTTGGATATTTATCGGTAACCCTTTTGTATGTCCATGAAGCTAATTAGGTTCTCTCTAGATTGTTGTAGTTTTGCGACTCTGTGTTTTTAAAGGAACCTTTTTTTGTAGGAGCGATGAGGTTATAAGACTCAGTTAGATCCATGGCGGTTACTTTTACTCAAACTAGAATTCTTGTCTAAGGAACGTTTTTAAGAGGACTAGGGCAATTCCCAGTTTCTATATCAGCTCGCGTTTTTGCTTACTTCGATCCCACGTTGAAGTTTTCGTGAATCTGTCAAGGTGCTAATGGTTAGTTTTCCTACGTTACTTACTCACCATCCTTGCATTCCTAAATAGTTACCAATTTGATGATTTAAGTCTGTTGGTGGTAACGCTTATCTTAGTTGAGAATGTTAGACATCAAACTAACCAAAGAGGTAACTCGATAGTTAAGAAGCTCGACTGAGATCCTTACTCGGCATTAACCACTTCGTTGTTCGACGTGTAATATCCTTTCCATTACTGAGAAGCATTTTCTCTATGATGGTGTTGAGTTGCTATTTTTGATGTTTGAGATATAATTATGAGACTAAAAAATATCGCCGTAATGAAATATTCGTGATTTCTATTACCTCCGACTCTACGGCACAGTTATGTTTTTTAAATAAAGAGCCAGGAGGTTGTCATACTATACCCATCATCGGCAAGCATAGAATCGTAGTGCGTATATAAGGTGTAAATAAATTCATTATTTGTGAAGTGTTGAAGTATTAGTTGGTTCTGCTTAATATGCCTACTTCAGATGGCTCCATTTTTGTTCCAAGGCGGTCATGTAATTGGAGGAAATACTGCGATGCCGTTTGGTTCAGGCTCTCCAGCTGGGCCTGGATTTGGTTATGGAGGATGGGGCACAATGTACACACCACAGCAACCGCCGGTGTCGACGTCTAGCGATGAATGTCTCAAGAAAGGAGGAGGTATCACTTTAAAAAATAGTGATTTTTACTTCCATTTCTTCGTCGTTGTCTATTTAGGTGTGGAAGAAAAAGTAAAAACTTCACATGAAGCTATTGTTCCGCAGTTAAGATCAGTGTAGTAAAAGCTTAAACTAGCTATATTCACAGATATACCGCTTGCAGCTTCAGGAACTGTGCCTGCGAATGTGTTTTCAACATCACCACCGTTCTCATACCAGAATCCTATGCTTGGTGTTACAAATAGTCTATCGAATCTCTCGATAGGCGGCCATCAAATCACAAGCCCCTTACGTCCCGATCATTCATTGCAAGGTTTTTGACTCGTTTCTCCTATGTTTGGAATACTTTGATTTCATGCTTTTGACTTTAGAACAATAATAATGTGTGTTAATTTATTACTAGAGGTCTTTATCAACAAAGTTCTTTTAAAAAAAGACTTCTCTTGCAGGGACTAGATAAGTATAATATTTTTTGCTAGCAGTTTGGAGGCCAAAACTATCAAGTGCGGATGTTTGAAAACATCAATTTTGTACTTTTATATGGAATATGACACGACCAAGACGTGGTGTTAGGCCTTCTCTGTGCAGGTTGAAATTTGAGGGAAATTGAACATAAGCGTTGAACTGGGAGCTTAACTGGACTACGGTTTTGCATAATCTCGATTTGGAATTATGTTTTGCAGCATCTCGATTTTCATGCAGTTCAGTGCGGCCGTTGTTTCTTTAAAAAATCCATTAATTCTCATTCTTAAATTTTCAGCTCTTTATACAACGGTTTGTGTCAACGTTGTCTTTTCTCCTACGCAGCATACATTAGTGTTCCTAGGAAAGTATTCATGTTTAGGTGCATCATCAGCGCTCTCAAACTTGCCTGCTCCTCATATGATGTATATGCGATACAATCAATCAAATCCACAAACACCCACTCTTGGCAATAGCCCCACATTCTTTGGTAAGTTGCAATATTGCAGCTTTACCACTTTACGGCTACTAAACGATTTTGTAAACGTCGACGTAAAGCCTATGTGGTATCTTCACCAGTTTTCAGTTTTAGTAGTTTTATAAAGCTTGATAAATCCATCCAAGGATTGGTAGGACTTTTTGACTATGTAAAAATCGCCGCGCTACGGTGTCCTGTATTATATATATATTTATTTATATATTTACATATTGTGTGATATTATTTATTATGTGCAGAAAGTGCTATGAATGGTATGCCTAATGTGAACCTGGCTCCAAATGGCGGTTTACCAAACTACGGTGCTGCCCACGCTTTCTTCAATGCTCAATCTCAATCGAACAACATGTCGCCTTTTACTAGCATGCCACAACGACGGTTAGTGGACGAGAGTAACTGTAGGTATGTTGAAACACAGTCAGCGAACCATACTCAGTGAAACAAAATATGGCTTAAGAAAATATGACTAGCATTTTTTTTTCTTCATTTTCCTACATGGTCCAGTTGTATATAAGTATTACGCTGAATACTTTCTACTTTTTCCTATTAAAAACATAAAGGGACAAATTGTCTAAACAGCCATAGCCATGTCTTAGGATTAACATATTACCTTAGTAACTAGGTTTGTTTCGTCTCACAAGAGACATTGCTTGGGTAATTATTATAGGAGTTATTTGTTGGTCCTTTCACGTTAATCTAATGCAAACAAGCTACCCTTTAACGCGTTTATTTTCTGATAATCTTCTTAGCCATCTAGTTGAACAAGGGAGCCCAGTGGGGGTGCGAGAAGGACCACATCTTCGGACCAATTTGTTTTTTTTTAGCTAGAATTTGACTATGTTGAACTTCTTTCTAGGTTGTTGACCCTCTTGTTGAGTGAACCTCCGATGTACATCATAGTTTAACGTTACGGATTCTTTCCTTAACCTTGGGAACACCATGTACCTTTGAGAATGGTGACTTTTATGAGAACAATTGCATTCATTTGAAGACGGACTTTTATTGGAAGTCGCTATTTGCTGTAACACGAAATATACCCTGACTAACAACCGATCCATGATGTGTGGGAGGTTGAACAGTTATAGTTGGATATCATTTAAACTATATGTTTTCCATTTCAGAGGTGCGGCAAATAGGAGCCATATTCTTGAAGATTTTCGTAACAATCGAGCACCTCCGTTGCAAATTACTGATATCTTGTCTCATGTCGTAGACTTCGCGAAAGATCAACATGGTTCGAGGTAAGTTTTGAAGTACACTTTTTACGGTCTAGTCCAGATTGTGACGATTTCCTTTGTCACTAGACTTATCGCGAGGTTTTATTGGATTGCGAAGATCATTCAACGCATGACGGTCTACATACATTGTGTACACTTACACATGGTCGAAAATTATTTTCCCTTCAGTTTTGAACAAACATGTGGCTCATAATGGATTTTACTAATCGAAATAAAGGCCGTTGTAATCCACAAATATTTGTCAACAATATGCAATTCTAGTAATCTATAACGACAAAATTCTAATCTTATGGTGCACAGGGGCCGTTGAGGCTGGTATTTCGAACACGGAAGGGACTCAACAGTTGACATTTCGTAGAAAAGGGCAGGATTTTGTTTGCCGATATGGAGTTAATTGAAATACAAATGGATCTGAAATCGCAGGGACGTTTCAAAAAAGTTATTTATTATATCTTTTCCATGGAATGGTTTATCGCCAGTTATCAAAAAATCAGCATCGAGCATTATTCGTTCATCGCAGTATTTTATCTTCTTTGGCTTATAACTGCTTATTTCATTATACTTCATTATTATACAAACTTTAAAATTAATAAAAGGCATAAATCTAGGGAGACTGTGTGACACTAGATCAGTGTGAATTTAGTTCGGTATATTTGCTACATTTGTTATTCCTTCATAGCGAATTTCTATGAATACAGTTCTTATTCGTGGGAAGCGTTTTATTACGGTGTTTTCTGTTTAAGTTTTCGATAGTTTGATAGTTTTGTCAGATGCTTTTAGATTCATACAACAAAAGTTGGAGCGGGCTTCTGATAAAGAAAAACAGTTGTTGTTTGAAGAGGTACTTGCAAATGCTCACGTGCTTATGGTGGATGTGTTCGGGAACTATGTCATTCAGGTTGAGTACTACATTATGTTGTTTGCCATAAGGATGGCCATAGTACCACCTTGGTTTTTTTTTTCTTGCAGAAATTCTTCGAATTTGGCACACCTGAGCAAAAAGCTGCTCTCGGTCGTTCACTGAAAGGAAACGTGATGAATCTTGCGTTGCAAATGTATGGCTGTCGAGTTATTCAGAAAGCAATGGAATCGATTGATGAATCGATGCAGTTGGAAATACTTCGCGAAATGGAGGGTCATGTAAGAATTTTGATCCTCACTCATCACTGGTGCAATGGCCATGTTTTATTCCTTAAAGTTTCAAGATCGCTGTATCAGAATATTCCACCCATCATTACCCTGTAGCTTCCGTGGAGCTTAGTCTCTACTAAAACTCTTGCGTAGAAACCCTCATTTACCTTAACATGGTCGGTACTAATTATCCACTAGGGATTTGGTCCTGTGAGAATTGAATTTATTTGTCGTGGATTATACCTACTTTTTTTGTTTTTATTTCCGCCAACTTATTTCTATGGAATTATAGGTGCTGAAGTGTGTTAAAGATCAAAATGGTAATCACGTGGTACAAAAGGTTATTGAGAAGGTTAAGCCAGAGCGCCTTCAATTTATCATAAATACTTTTACAAAAAATGGCTCAGATACGGTTAGTTCAACAAGGAATTCATGTCCGTATTTCTTTGTGATCTTTACTTTTTTGCAGATTACTCAGCTTTCGACACATCCTTATGGCTGCAGGGTCATTCAGAGGGTATTGGAATATTGTTCTGAAGAACAAAAGCGGCCTGTGTTGGAAGCGTTACATGCGAACATGAGCACTTTGATAGTCGACCAGTATGGAAATTATGTCGTACAGCATGTTCTTGAACATGGAAGTAATCAAGATCGCGACCGTATAGTTCAGGAGGTAAAGTTCTTTAGGAAGGACGTTGAAAACCGATGGTTCTAAGGCGGAGCATTGGTGCTTAAGTGCTTTTATAAAGCCGACTTCCACGTAGCATTAGTATAGTAGTCAATGTCTTTTTTTTTAAATTGTTGATCTGTAGCATAGTAAACACTTTGTTAGCTCTTCAATGAAAAAGTGCTTCAAGAATTAGATGCATTGAAGGTGGCGGGCAATGTTCTACGATATGCACAACACAAATTTGCCTCGAACGTGATTGAGAAATGTTTGATCTGTGCCGGTGGTCATCATAAGACATCGCTGATAGATGAAGTTTGTGGTACTCCAAATGAGTAAGTTTCTTCAATGTTTGTCGGCTTGGATGTCATTTAGGATTGTGATGAAATCCTATTGGATCTGAAACCGCTTTCAGCCCACTGCCACCAATTTTGCTTATGATGAAAGATCAGTATGCGAACTACGTTGTGCAGAAAATGTTGGATATAGCCGACCCAGTTTATCGCAAGAAGATGATGTACGCTATAAAGCCACACATACCGGTGTTGCGAAAATATAACTACGGAAAACACATTATCAGTTAGTTGTTTCACATGATCCATGTCTTGTTCGTGAAGCTTTGATATTGTTCTATCGAGCAGTTTTTCCATTGACGATTCCTGCATTTAAACCCACAATGTGTTTCACATCTACTGCATGGATTCCAACAGTTCCTACATTCGATTCGTTTCTTTGCATCTATCATCGACGAACGTCTTTTAACTTTATGCGAGTAGGTTCGGCTGCCGGTTGAGTACATTTTTCCTTTCGTCGTTAATGTGCTCAAATGCTTGTCGAGTCGTTTCTTCTCGAACTCCTGGAATACCCGGGCTAAAGCGTTCCCACTTGGATTGCAGGGAGTGGGCTTTTCCCAGATAAATCTGGTGCGAATTTCTCGACCGTGGAGGGATGAGAAGTTTGATGAGCCTGAAGAGGGGTGGAACCACGATGGTGTTTATAATAATCGGCATCAGTACCACTGCGCTACACTCACCCTTCCTGATTTTGGTGCTGTTTACAGCGAGTTTCTTTTATGATTTCGTTAAGTTCAGCATAGTTTTGTGTGGTGAGGTATCCATGTGCGATCAATCTAGTGGTTTCTTCTAGTCTAGTCGCCCAAGCAACTTTTGAATTAAATCGTGAGTTTCTCCACGATATGTTGCATCAAACTTCAGCAGAGAGATGCACTAAATAAGACAGTTAAATAAAAGAAGGCGGAAAAACTATTGCTGATGGGTCAAGTAGGTCAAGTACACAATGCGTGTACTCCCTGGAACTTTTATCTCCGAAGTGGATCCTTATACGGCTAACACTGCTCGTGGCAAAAGCTTTGGCGTCGCTTTATGCTGCAGCCATAAAGTTATACATCGTCTCAGGGGTGTTGATGTGGATTTGCATAAAGCATTTGTGCCTTTGTTTCTTTAGTACTTACAATCAGCGCCTTTTGTCTCAACTAACCAAAACCGAGAGAATATGGTTTGGATCAAACGAATAGCAGTTTTCGCCGACACGTAGTTGTAGAACGTGTATGGTTTAGCTCAAGAACCTCGCTGGTGTTCTAATTAGTTAGAGTTTGTTGCGGTAGACGTTATTGATACCAGGCTTTTTATTCGGATGATTAGTGTTTCTCTATGTCTTCATCTATCAGCGTGAGTTATTTCAGCAAGTTTTTCTTTCAGCTAAGTTAGAGAAGTATTTCCAAAAGCAGCAGTACAATCATGCTCATCAGCATTCGCAGTACGACATGACCGGAATGCAAGTAGCAAATGTAAATCCCGCCGTAATGTAAGAACAATAACTGTTTCCTTCATTTTAAATGTTTTATGTTTATCTTGGGAAATCACAAAGAGTGCCAAAAATATGTTCGAAATATCCAGTGAGATTGCTATGTTGCTTTGAGAAGTAGCTTTCTCAGATGTTTTTCGTTGTTATGGACAACACCGTAAGGACTACTAGGTACGTTTTTCAAACGCTGGTATCCGTTTGGTATGAAATAAGTTCGTTTGGTTACTCTATAGATAAAGTTATTTTCCTGGGTATAGTGAAATTTTGTATAGATCACCAACCTTGTTTTCGTGATGCTTTGCAACATAAGATTTCACCGCATGTAATACTTTGTAGAATTGTATTTGTATATTGTAAAATGATACTAGAGTTGTCTCTAAACTCGTCCCATGATAAGTACTTCGTGGCGCTGCTGTTTTTATGTTATTTCTCTGTTTCATGTTCTGCAACATTGTTACTTTTCGTTTGTTTATAAAATATACTTGTTTGTAATTAAAACAAATTCTTTATACCGTGTACTATTATTGATATTTTAGCAATCTGCTTAGAAAGCAGTCACCTATATCACCTGTAGTGTCGTTGATCATCTAGTGACTCGAGCGGGCGCCAGTACATCTTCCATTTTTCCTTGTCGCGTGCAAGAGTAGCCCAGTGGGTTCTGCTTGCTCTAGGGACTTGTCGAGCATCATGCCTTTCTTCCAGGCTTAAAGACAGTAACAAAACCTTTGATCCTCAGAGAAGCAATTATGAAAACAAGTAGAAGTAAGAAGTAGAAAATGCACAATGTTTGCTTCGAAAAGCATCGCCTTCGTAGTCATTTAGTCGTACACAGTTCTCATTCCCTACCTGGAGACTTCGGCAACTTGCACGTGCTCTGTTACTAACTCTTACAGGACGCTATCGGGTTTCACTTTTTTCCCTCGGAATCCGAAAGAAAACTACATATTCTCTTGAGATAAATTTTTCATCCGATGTGACCTCAGATATCAAATGTATGAGTTGTTTACTTATTGTCAAGGTGTGTCTCTTCTTTCGTGCATACGAACGTTTTAAAAACTCCAAGTAGAACTCTACTACAAAATTTGAATATACGAAGAAGCGAAGTCATGGGAAAATAATACGGTTGGAAGTCAGTTTGGAAAAGAAAGCTTTGGAGTAATCCTTGTGATGGAGGTAAACACGAAATCAGCTCTGCTGCCCGAGCGAAGTAACGTAAAATTGATGTTCTTTGGGATGTAATGGAAATCAACAATAGTTATCCGTGCACGATGAAGCTGGTTTCTAGGTTATTGCCGATAATTCCTCTATTACTAGAATACTTCAAGAGTTCGGAACTTTATAGGTTTGCAGTAGAGGCTTTGCTCGATCACAACAACCAAATATTTATTTTTTTATACGGGGTCCTTTCAAAGATAGATATGTTCATGACTAAGACTTCTCAAAGATTGATAAGTTTTAGCTTTTAAAATTTTCAACGACAGTATGGCAACACCTCCAAATGGTTTACCGCCTCATCGTGGGTGGAAGGTGTTCATGCGTGTTGGGCTGCGATGTGCAGCTGGGGCATTCGTTCCGTAGGTAGGGTCTCCCAGGCTAAGGTGTCCCGCGTTTCCATCCATGCTAAGAGTAAACCAATACCAGGATCTACCACCGTCCTGGTATCAAATTCGCATGGTGGCAAATTTTCCTCTGATCCATAAAGCGGCATCTGACTGTAGTGTTGACGACTTGGGGCAGACTTAGACCACACTATCCTCGAGACTACAGTGAAACACGATGACTAAAGCAGCAATACTCCGATAACGGAGAATATACTGGGGCCTGCACAACCGGTGAGAATAGGCTATCCAAGTATCCAAGTATAGTTGCGGCTTTGTTCGATCATAAGCACCAAATATATAATTTTTATATAGGATTCTTTCAAAGTGAGATATATTATAACCGAAACTTTCGAAGCATTGGCAGATTTAGGTTCTCAAAATTTTCAGCGCTAATACGACAGCTACATACACCAACAATACATTGGAACACCCCATCATGTCCTGGTGGGTGGGATCTCATGGGTGCGTTTGCGTCCTCATTCGAAATATGTACATTGACGCAATAAAGTGAAAGAAGAGTATGCCACAACCTCCAGTAAATCAGGACTTCGTCTTCATAGAATAAGAGGAATTTTATTCTGCGAGACGATCAATTAACAAAATTCATTGCGAGCTGAGAGATGTTGATGTGAAGTTAGAAGTTGCCATCCACTATCTTCATGTCGGATGACTCCCACAGGCTTCGTCGTGCTAGTGTTGACGAAGGATTGGAGACACGGTGAGGTGCGCATAATATCGTCCATTGGGATGGTGCATGATGAATTCTCCTACCAGTTTCTGAACAGTCGTTATCGTTACACAATGAAAACAAAGAAGATGAACTCGTCAGGAACAGTCAGGTTTTAAAGCTCATTTACGGTACGAAACGAAAATCTGCTGGGGTCCGCACTAATTGTGAAAATGGGCTATCAAAGTATCCAAATACGAAAGTACGTACTTGTTAACTCACTTAGATACTTGGAGGACCCGTCACCACTGGTGGCGGCAGGCTCCAGCGCAACACCTTTTCGTTCCTCTCGCACAATCGTCGTCCATGGTCGTGGTCTCTTCTCGTTCGAACATGGCGACTTCCGTGATGCCCATTCCGAATTCCTGAAAGCATTTCCATGTGCGAATACAGATGGTTGACGTTAGCCACGAACATATCCGCCCGATATTTAGATTATCTTCGAGGACGACACTTGTATTTTCTCGGCGTCCACTCCACTGTTCTTTTCATCCATCTGTCAACTCTAACTCAAAACTGTTGAGGCGTTTTAGACGAATTTCAAAAATCCAAAAATGAACCGGAAAAACGAATGCTTCACTATCACACGTGACCTGTCACCTTATTTCAAAATGATATTTTGATCCCTGGATTGGTCTCGCTCGCCCTCACACGTGAACAGCGCGCTGGCCAGTCCCACTCATAACAGCACGGTGAGTAGCCTTTCTGATCAATATGGCGTCTATTTAAAAGTTTGATCTTCATTAGTACTGTAGCCTTTTTCCACTGGATAATTAAAGTATTCTTCTATACAATACATCCAGGCTCTAAGGAAGGCGAAATCGCCGAAACGTCAGCCATCGGCCAATAACACCAACGACAACAACAACAAAGACAACGAAGACCTAAACCAACCTCGCATTGGCTCAACGAGATCAGTTTATAAGATCATGTAAATAAATATATTGACTATTTATGCTAGGTTAATAGAAAATCGGTCTTTTGAGTTATCTAACAACTGTTTTTCTTAATATGTGACCTGTCCATGTTTCGCTAACGATGTATATTCTCCTGGATCCTAGGTATGGGATAGGTTTGGAAGATCTGAGCTGCGCATTTAGGTTAGATATTGTAAGTGCCGGTTAACTTTCACAAGGCATCATTCAGGCTCTTTATGTGTCATGCGCAGAGTTCTTTACATTGTTGACGTATGAGGCCACGTACCTACAGTATATCAGAGCGATAGGAGGACGGCTGAATCAAAAAGGTGAACGCGAGGACCTAGGTCCATTAGTTGGTCCATGGTTTGATAACGTTCAGCGATGGTAAACTTTCGAGTGATGGGGGGTGCGCAATTCATTCGACTTTACCACGTTAGAGGAGTGTGAAGGCATATCTGGTCTTCATAATGATTCGATTTCATAAATTATGGACCGCAGGTGCTCAGTGGCTAGAGTTTCAATGCAATACACAGTGAGTCGGTTACTGATTCGATCCCTTGCCTCGGGTTAACAAGCATTCCATCATTTCGAGGTCGGCAAATTGTGCCAGACTTACCCAGGAGGATAGCAGCACTGGGTTGATACATCGGCAGGCCATAGCAAGTCATTGTACAGGCCAGATACGCATCCAATCATCTTTAACGGTGCTTGATTAAGTCGAATGCTTGGGGCAACCCTCTCTCTTGGGGCAACGGAATGGTAATCGCCAAAGACTTTATCATTTATTCTTTATCTTTTATAAAAGGCTGGACTACATGTTAACATAACTCCTTCAGGGATTTTAAGAAGTCGAGGTCCGGCGAAACACTTGCTAGTTTAAAACAAAGCCAACTAGTCAAGGAAAGCGGTCAGCTAAGAATAAATTGGATAAAAACCCAGTTCGTACAAAAGCCATGATGCAAATGAAAACATGCCGAATAAATGAATTCTTAGAAAATAAAATCTTACATGTAAATATGTCCAGTGAGCATGTCAAATGGTGAACACGATAGAGCACCCAGCGTCGATTAATCCCTGAGTGCCATTCAACTTCATTAAGCATTGTAAGAGGTAATTGAATGCATATATGGCCTATACGACTCGTCGTGGCCTACCGATTCATCGAGTAAGTGCTGCTATCTCCCTAGGTAAGTGTGAAAACAACTTGCTGACACCGGAGGGATGAAAGGTTTGGTGAGTTTGGGGCGGAATCGACCCATTATGTATTACAAGACGTCTAACCACTGCGCTACACGCGCCCAGTAAATGGAGTGAGATCGAAAGAAAAAGAGAGATAATGCGGCCCGCATTTGATTCCAGCTTTTGTTTGTTTGTGAAGAATACTGATGACTAAAATAAAACCACTGGTTATGAAGCATCCCTGGCATAAACGGGGCAGTTGTCAAGGGCGCCCTGCAACACACGTGGGATCGATCCCCTTGCCCTTGACCCACCAAGCCTTCCATCCTTCCGGAGTCGGCAAATTGGTGCCAGACTTTTCTTAGAGGATAGCAGCACTAGCTCGATACATCGGCAGGCCACCGCGAGCCATTGTAAAGGGCAAATATGCATTCAATCACCTCCAAACGATGCTTAATGAAGTCGAATGCATGCCGCATCTCTTAGGGATAGATCAAAGCCGATAGCTTTATCCTTTATCCTTATCCCCTGGCAAACAAATATTCTTAGACTAGAAAACAGGCATTTGAGGTCGCCAGCACTGAAAAACGGTCAACAATGGCCGTAGGACAAAATGCCGCATTTTTCCGCTGGGCAGTGGAAGTTCTATGCATTCGATGTACGTCAGATCTTCAATCATACCACATATTAGTTGTGTCGTTCATAAAAGGACAAAAGCTGTCCTTGTTTTGTAGAAGCCAGATATGGATCCAGTCATGTTCTTCGTATTCTTCACTCATCACAGACGAGATTATCAACTGGGAAGTTCGGATCCATAGCACTAGCTTGGTGCAGAAACTTCTACATTATTTATATTTTCCACTGTACATTGGAATACACTCGAAATAAAATCTTGATTCGTCTTTCCTTAAACTAATAACTTAGTAGTTGCAGCTACAAGGACTCGCAACATCAACAATCCGTAAGACCTGAGAACTACTAACGAACACACAGTGATTAAGCAAATCAGGCAGAATTCTAGGTTAGGAGCGTAGTGGCCAGCCATCGGAAGTTGAAAGCGAACAACTGAGAGCACTTGTCGGAACTGATGTTGAGAGCACTGCAAGAGACTGGTGAAGAGCTCAGCGACTCCTCCATAGCGCACGACGGCGCGTTGCACAGCCACTGCAGCGGAAGCTGAACGAGTTGGAAAGCGAAACACAGCCCCAACCACCACATTCACTTCCCCCTTCACAAATCAACTACAACTTGTTCTCGCACATAGAGAACTACTTCGAAGAAAACATCTTGAGCAACTAAAGTACTACTGAAATTGCCTTCGAAGAAATTCATCGCTTCCAGATCATCAGAATTTTAGCATTTAGAATTAAGAATTTTACCAGGATAAATAAGTGCGTTTCCGGTTCCAAGAGCAAGAGATTCTAGCGCTTTGTATTTGGGAGGATAAAACTGTGTTCGAACCTAGTTATAACGATCTGAAATCAACGGTCTGTAAACGGAATTACTTCCGCACAAAGTCGGTGATGACCATGCTGATGCAAAATGTTTACGATGGGATTGATGGATTATGGAGTGCTTTCGTTCCTGAGAGACACTGTTCCTCACTAATCAACCCAATAAAAAAAAGGATAAAGCTATCGGCGTTGATCAATCCCTGAGAGATGCGCCATACATTCGACCTCGTTAAGCATCGTTGGAGGTGACTGAATGTTTATCTGGCCTTTACAATGACTCGCGGTGGTCTACCGATCTATCGAGCCAGTGCTACTACCCTCCAAGACATGAATGGTACCAATTGGCGACCTCGGAGGGATAGAGGGCTTGGTGAGCCTGGGCCTGGGATCGGTCGCATGTGTATGCGGCGCCTCCGACCACTGCGCTACACGCGCCATCTGTCAACTCAATAAGATCCACATTGTACGAAAACACTGTTACCCGCAGTGGACTTGTAACAAGAACACACCAGTGATCAAGATTTGATTAGCTTCCATGTGGCAATGATTTGTACGCGGGTCAGAGATTTACAATGGGGCGCAGACGTGGTCGACATAGTCCTGCGATTCGTCGTGGTCTTTATTGTCATTCGAGGTATGGCCGGTGATCCTCTGTACTATGCAGTTTCGGAAGTTTTGAAAAAAGTGTTGGCAAAGGAGCAAAGTCTGCGTAATGCTGTATATAGTAGTACTTATAAGGTGAGTTGCTTTTCCAGGTAGTTCCGTTTCACTTCCAATTTGCTATTGTTCACTTACTTGGATACTTGTATGGCCCGTCCTCATTGGTTATGCGCGCTCTCGCATAATTTCCCTTCCGATATTTGCTGCTTTAGCCATTGTAGTTCCTTGGAGTCCCAAGGACAGCCTGGCCAAAGTCGGTCCCAGGTCATCACCAGCCCAGGCAGTGGTCGCTCTTCTGGATCAGAGAGAAAGTTGCCACCGTTTGATGGTTCACTCTTAGTTGGGCTTCCTTATGGAAACGTTGGACTCCTTCTGAGCTTGGGAGACGCCGCCGGGAGAATGAATCTCCCTTTGTACATCGCAGCCCGATATCTAGGAGCATCTCCCAGCCGCGATGAGGCAGGAAATAGTTTGGAGGAATTTGCTGTTACTCGAAATATTTATTGGCTGGAGTGTTTTTACAAGAGTATAGTTCATTCTGAGATCATCGTGACAAGAAGTCTTATCTATGCATTTAAAATTGCAATTATCTAAAAGAAAAAGTCAAGTGGTTCAAATATCAAAGTCGATTGATTTAATCTGACCGTTAAGAAAACAATATGAGATGTTGCGTACATTTTTTATTTGGTAACATCTTACGATACCTATTCATGACTGTTTCTTACATTCAACCTCCTATGTGTAAAACCAAGGGCGCGTGTAGCGCACTGGTCGAAAGCGTCATGCTATACACGTGGAATCGATTCCCGCGCCCACGGCCCACCATGCCTTCCCTCCCTCCGGGGTCCGCAAATTGGTGCCAGATTTGTCTGGAAGGATAGCAGCACCGGTTTCATTTTAAGCGCCAGATATTCAGTCACCTCTATGGTACTTAATGAAGTCGAATGCATGGCGCATCCCTCAGGGATAAATCAACGGCGAGAGCTTTATCCTTCTTTTATCCATCCACGAGCACCATTAGCCACGGTGAGGTCGTATCTCTTTCTGCTAGATGTGTGTTATATCCAGTAGTAGTTGTATAAGGTTGTATGTGTGAACGCCTTGTATTGGCGAACTCTTTACCCTTCTGTGAGACCCACTTAACTCAGTGTTTAAGCACACCAGTTTCCTCATTCCCTATTACGAAGATAGAGGAACTTTTTTTTAAGTTCTCGAGTTGAACACTTGTTTATTTTTCTGTTTTGACACACTGCTTTTATTTTTCGGTACTTTGTTTGGTAGTGATTGTCTTGCTGGTTTGTCTAATTTGTTTTTTCGTCTTAAGTGAAGATTGCATAGCCCTCTCTTTTATTTTTATGCTGTTTTGACGAATCTGAACAGCGTTCTCATTTTCTTCTGTGCTACTGTGTTTCGAAAGTCCCATCCCACAGGTGCTTTTCATTCCTCCGAAGGTCGAATGGGAGTTGATGCAGTGTCACCCCCAACCGCCAACGCTGATGCACAAGAAGAGCCGAAATGTAACCCTTTTGGCACGAGGTGGAGATATATTATGAGTTGAAAGCCTTCAAATTGTGATTTGATATGAGCATCTATTCTTCGTTTAGGCTAAAACAGCATCGATTCGACATTTATCTCTAGTCACTTCTCTTTCTATTTGTATTCGATTTTAGATATTTGATAGATGAGACACGCGTATGGGACCATAATGCATGGGATAATGTTTGCTGGAGTGAAGAAATGGTGCTTCACGCCCGACAGGTAGTGGAGACTCAGAAAGAACAAGCTGTTGATGATTCGAAAGCAAGAGATTTAATTGATGAACCAGCTAAGCAGTGGGACTCATTCTACTCCAAGCATCGTAATAACTTCTTCAAAGATCGCAAGTGGCTGTTAAAGGAGTTTCCTGAACTAGACATGGACAACCGTCCTGAGGTGATTGCTTACTCCGTAATAATTTAGGCTTTTTTCATATGGCATTCTATAACGTAGTACTTGCATACTTGGATACTTGGATGGCCCATCCTCACTGATTTGCGGGCCCCAGCATTGTCTCCACTTCTCGGAGTTTTGCTGGTTTAGCCGTGGTGTTTTCCCGGAGTCCCGAGCTCAGCCTGGCCAAAGTCTGCCCCAGGTCGTCACCATCACAGGCAGTCGTCACCTTTGTGGATCAGTGGAAGATTTGCCACCATGCGACTAATTTGGTACCAGAACGGTGGTGGATCCTGGTATTGGTTTACTCTTAGCTGGGGGAGAAGGGTGGATGAATCCCGGTTGTGCACAGCCCGACACCCAGGAATACCTCCGAGCCGTGATATGACGGATAATTGTTGTGAGGTATAATGTAGTAAGAAAACAAATATAATCCACTGACAACAGCATTTTTTCCCATACCATGATCCTACTTTATTTTAAAGTTTTGCGTCATTTCATTCTGCTATTATTAGTTGCTTTGAAAATTGTGAATATGAACTTTCAGGGCTCTACGATTCGCGTTCTCGAGGTAGGATGTGGCGTTGGAAACACTTCGTATCCTTTGTTAGAATGGGATAAGTATCACCGAATGTTCCTGTACAGCTGCGACTTTTCAGCTGTTGCAGTCGATGTCCTGAAAAAGAATGAAAACTACGATCAATCTAGGATATGCGGGTTTGTCTGGGATATCACAGAGGATGCTCCGGAAGACGCTCCAGAAGATAATTCGTTGGACTATGTTATTTGTATCTACGTCATCTCTGCTATATACCCTCCAAAAGTTCGCAAAGCGATCGATAACCTCGTACGGCTTCTGAAACCTGGTGGCATGCTATTATTCAAAGACTATGGTAGATTTGATCTCACCCAACTGAGATTCAAGGAAAACCGTTATATCGGTGAAAATTTCTACTGTAGAGGTGATGGTACTCTGGTATACTTCTTCAGCAAAGATGAACTGGATCATTTACTGTTGTCTGCAGGGCTTGTTCAAAAGGTGAACGTTGTGGATAAGAGACTCATTGTCAATCGAGCGAAGCAAATCAAGATGTATAGACAGTGGTTACAACTGAAGTATTTAAAACCTCAATAAAGCTTTTATGAGAAGTCGTTATGTCTAAACCACTAATAAAATCTTTACAATAAGTTGTTGAATTACAACCACAATGATGTTGAGATGTTAGTAAAACTTAGATGGCAGGCCAGATCGAACGACGATTACTCTTTCCGGAGGCTCTCGTGTTACACACTGCACCACTGAAGTCCTTGCTTTGCCTTTCCCTCAGCTAGTTTTCTACCTAACGCTGTCATTAGCAATCACCCATCAGTGGGATTGACCTAAGGAGCAGTCGTTTACATGATTTCGAGGAAATACTTGTTTTTGGGTATGAAAAGCGCAATGGTTGGAGGAGCCGTGCAATGCACCCACAGTCGATGGCCCGACCTTGCCATGCGCATCAACCAAGTACCTCCTGTCCTCACGCAGTTGGCAGAAAAATTGACAAAAACATCAATGAATGAAATGAAATGAATTGGAACAAGAATTGCCGGATCTTATAGAGAAATAAATAATGGAATAGTGGAAAAATTTGTCTGTTTATACATAATATGCTTCCCAACGGTTTACCGCCTTATCGTGGCTGGGAAGTGTTCCTGGGTGTCGGATTGTGATATACACCGAGGAGATCCATCCTCCCGGCAAGGTCTCCCAGCTGAGAAGAAGTCCGGCGTTTCCATCAGGAAGTCCCGCTAACAGTAAACCAATACCAATACCAGGATCAAACGCCGACCACCGTCCTGGTATCAAACTTTTGGCATGGTGGCAGGTCTCTCTTTGATTTACAAGGGCAGCGACTACCTGTAGTGGTGGCTACCCTCGTAGATCAGAGGGAGACCTGCCACCATGCCAACAGTTTGATACCAGGACGGTGGTCGGCGTTTGATCCTGGTATTACCACCTGGAGCAGATTTTGGCTAGGGTAAACCTCGGTTCTCTATAGAGCCACAATGACTAACCCAGCAAAACCATGAATAGAAATTTTAATGGGGGCTGCACAACCAGTGAGGACGGCCCATCAAAGCATCCAAGCAAGTGGGTATGTAGTATGCACTAGTTTTCCACTGCTATCTTCTATTTGCTTTATTTTAGAACAAGAAGTCGCTATTACGGTTAAGTTGTGAGACATTGCGATTTCGCTCGCTGTTCGATGATTTATTGAAAGATTCGGAACTTGCCCGGATTCCGTCTGATACTGTCTTGAATGGAGACGTTAATCTAACATATGTATTGTTATACGAGTTCTTGATTGGAGCCGGTCTGGGAAGGGTGAGGCTTGTTGGATATATCCGCTTTCATTTGTTAAGAATACGGTGTAGACTTAATATTTACCCCATGGTTATGAAAATATGAAAGAACACTCTCCACTAATACATTGGGGGCAACATGAGTTATACGTGGCTCATTTCCTTTCAGTGGTTTGTTTTGTTGTGTATAGTTTTTTTGCTGCAGTTTTGTACTCATGTAGTAGCTGGTCCAACAGTGTTTGGCTAAGAAAGGCTTAATTCTGAGAGTGATCATGAATTCCACATTATCTGACCGCTCAACGGCTGCCGTTCTCATAAGCTCCAGTTTCCTTTGCCAGTAACTGGGGAAATTCTCTGGGTCGGCTATCATTGTGCAGTTAATCAACACTGAAGACCGATTCGTTTGCCGCCGACATAAGTCAGGCCTATACAACCCAATTTTAGAGCAGTGTTCTTTTATTCCGTAAGATGGATTTCGGGCATGTGTAAGAATACGAAATAACCACCACGTATTTTGTGAATGCAACTACCAAAGAATGGAAACAATGTGGCTGGATAGTGGACGAGTTAATCCCCACTATGCACGAAAACTTGGAAATGTTGATTAAAAATGGAGGCTTATAAGATTGCATGGAGCAGTTTGCTTTGGAAAAACATAGAAATTAATAGTAAGGTACACAGAGGATCTGATCTATAGAGCGAAAAGTGCACTAAAAAAAAATGGTGCCAATTTGCAGGAGGTTCGTTTAGGCCATCGTAAGTCACATACGATTCATTGCGTGGGTGGCCGGAATTTAGGCGTTGTCGCCAATAGGTTGAATAAATTAGTAATGCATTCGGCATTTTCAATGTTTTCACTCATTTTTAGGCATCAAGTCGTTTAAGAGGTGTAATTTACAAACACACCAAGACTATTCATGATCGGGTATGTGATTTTCTTGTCTCCCATTACAAATTAAGAAAAGAAAATTCAAGATAATGTCATATGTTATGGTGGTCTGTAGATTTGCGTGCATGGTTTTTCGTAGTTTTCATGTTTCTTAACACATTCTAGACGATGTGCATTGGTTTCAACTCATTCGTGGCTACTCTGGCCTGAATGAATCGATTTTGATTCACTGCGTGCGCAGCGAAAATTTGATGTTTCTTCGACGGAAATGCCGCCGGTATTTATGCGTTGTCGCGAGTACATTATATTGTCATTCTCACTCTTTACATGACAAGTGTTCAGTAGTACAAAAATAAAAGCAGAAGAAGACCATCCTATTTATTCAAATATCTTTGAGTAAGGCTGTTACGGCTGTTACGAACCTGCACACATATAACGGTAATCAGGAGAAGTCACTTGCCGGAATCGGACGTGGTGTAGCTGCTATCAAGGAGAGTAGTGAACAAAAAGGATTTGCCGGGGTCATACCTCGCTATGCTCGTATAAACACCTTGAAATGGACAACGAAAGAAGCCATCGAAAGACTTCTCTATGAAGAATGGAAGGTAAATTCTTTTGTTCACGATTATAAAAAAGTAGAGGTGACACGAGATCTCGGCATCTATTGTTTGTGACATTGTTTATCGCTGGGCGCTTTCCTTGTCATCTCCGCCTGTTTTTGTGCTTTTAAGTTGTTGACTTAGTTTAAATATCGATTTAGGTCATTTCATTGTCACCCGAGGATAATTTTGCGGAGCGGGTTAGTGATATGGCTGCTGATGAGGTAATTTAGATATATCCTCTGTATAAGTAGAACCTACCATCTACGAACATTTCCATGTAAATTATGCATCTTTCTTGTATTTGTTAGTTGGATTATATTTTTTCTAATTGTAGGTTTTCGTCGATCCACACATCGAGAATCTTTTAATATTTCCACACTCAAACGAATTTCATCGTTACTGGCTCGTGGAGCAGCGCTATCTCATTCTACAAGACAAGGTACTATCAACTTCACTTAGAGGGCGCGTGGCGCAGTGGTCGGAGGCGCCCTGAAGTGCACATAGGGTCTATTCCTGCTATTCCTGCCCCTTTGACTCACAAGCCTTCCATCCCTCCGGGGTCGGCAATTTGGTACCAGACTTGCCTTAGAGGATAGCACCGCCGGCGCGATACATCGGGAGGCCACCGCGGGTCAGATATGCATTCAATCACCTCCATACGATGCGCGATCGAATGCGTTGTGCTTTCCTCAGGGATTCATCATTGCCAAGAGCTTTATCCTTTATCATTTTACCTTCACTTTCTGTTTGCAATTGTAACTTACCAATCTTTGCAAGTCTTCTATAAAGTAACCTTAATGAAGTGTAGTTCGTCTTTATAGGCTTCTTGTCTGCCTGCTTATCTTCTTTCTCCATCACCTGATTCCCATGTTTTGGATGTTTGTGCAGCTCCTGGAATGAAAACAAGCCATGTGGCAGCGATTTTGGGAGGAACAGGGTGAGGTACTATTAGTGAATCGCTTTTAGGTATTATTTTATGAGGATTATAATCGTTAGCGCTTGCTACGATTCGTCTATGTTACACCAATTCATTTCTCGGATTTTTACAACTCTGGGAGGAACTATTAAAAATGAGACTGTCGTGTGCTTCTATCCCATTTTTTCATATTTAGAAAAATTTGGGCAATTGATCGGTCAGCAGATCGAGTGGAGACTATGGAGCAAATGTTGAAAGAATGCAATGTTGAAAACGTTTCGATATTCCACGATGACTTCCTCAAAGTAGACGTCAATGATAAGAAATTTTCCAAGGTTCTATCCTTCTTAACCACGCTTTTATTTTGTAAGTGCTGTAGAATGGGTGAGACAATTGGTATACACGAACTTCTTGAGTAGAGGACAAGGCGCCAGCACTTTCAAATGGCGGGTTTGTTGCGTTCACTGTACTTTCTAAAGATCGAATTTTATGAAATTCTGTGGTGATGTGGGTGTGTAAATTTGGTTTGGGATGCAGTTAGTTATAATTTAGGTAAGGTATGCGGTTGTTGACCCACCCTGTTCTGGATCAGGAATGGTGAAACGCATGGACGAGCTGACCGGTGGAAACGCGCCACCGGAACGCCTGTCAAAGCTTAAAAATCTGCAGGTAGTACATATTTTTTGGAGCCATCATCATGTTTTTGTTTATTTTTTTGTTCTTCTTTTGTTCCAACTTCCCAACAATCTCGCGACGAGTGATAGGTATGTCTTACCGGTTTTATGAGAGTGGCCAGTAAGACACCTATAGGTCTCGTTTCCTTTCCAGTGCTTTATTTCAACGCGAAGAACTATTTTTCTATGTCTTTTGTAGTCAATTGATAGCTTGTAAAACACAGATGTTGTGTTGGGTTTTGTTCGGTAAAAGCTGTATTTTGCCCTTAGCAGTATATAGAGAACCCTTTTCCGAACAAGTTCACTAGCCAGAAATTTGGGTGCTAATCGACTGCTATTCCGATTCTAATTGCTATAGTGAGTGATAGTTATCGGTTGGAATATGCTGGTATAAAAAATGCTGAAACAGAGACCTTTAAGTTCCAGAACACTTCCAAATGATGACAAGAACGTGTTTATGTGATGGATCATAGTTACATGCAGTAAATAGCGTTATAAATATCATTTATTCACAGAGAACGAAGTCTTTTCTACAATGCATTTATGTTCATAACCCACAAAGCCCTCTAGTTATCGAGAAATTATTGTTTAATTTCAAAAAACCGGCAACTACACCATAAAGTCTGAAAATTAGGCGTCATTCAAGTCCATCATCCCGTTAGACATCGTCGCGAGAGTGCTAAGGACGTAGTACTAAGGAATTGTTCCTAACTATTTCCTTTAGGCGATGATCCTAAAGCATGCGTTAAAGTTTCCACGCTTACAAAAAGCGGTGTACTCCACGTGTTCCATTCATGAAGAAGAAAATGAACAAGTAGTTGATGAGGTTTGATACGATCTTTATTAAAAGGAATAGGTTTGATACTATCTTTATTAAAAGGAATATCTTCCTTATAATAGCTCAGATATGTGCACTTCCGATAGATATTGGAGAGATTAGTGTACTTTGTCTGCTTGCTTTATATTTCTGTCACTGTGACAAATCTTAGCTCTATACTAGGAGGTACTTTCGTCTATAAAATAAAAACGGCAGCAAAAAGGACATAGCCTTTCAGACAAAAGTATTAATCATCGATGTATTAAACGTATGATATATTAACTCTTATATCAAAAGATCGAAATTGTGGGAACGTACTCGTTTTCGTAATCGGTAACATCTTCATTAATAACCTTTTGCACCTACCCAGTGTTTATAATGAACCAATCTTTTCAATTACTAGAAACCACTGTTCCTTCCAGCTTCCTTATATCTGTCACCATGATTTTTTGGTATAGCGATCAAAAAGGTCAGTGAGATATCTGGATTCTTGTGTTGGTTAAGTCCACAGAAGGATTGGCGGTGCAGGCAGTAACTTCACCTATCTTTACGATTGTCACTCTCCGGCGGGATCCAGAGGGATGTAGTTTTACAAAAAACAATATTTCTGAAGTAGTGCACGAGGATAGAAGCCTAATTAAAACAAATTCACTGGACGTAGAATTGCTCGCAGTTTTAGCTCGTAGCAGGGGCGCGTGTAGTACATTGCGTAAAGGCGCTCTGCAATACACATTGGATCGATCCCCGCGCTATTGAATCACTAAGCCTTCCATCTCTCCAGTTTCGGCAAATTGGTATCGAACTTGTCTGGGAGGATTTCAGCACTGACTCGATACATCGGTAGGCCACTGCGAATCATTGCAAAAGCCAGAGATGCATTCAATCACCGCTAACGATGCTTAGTGAAATTGAATGCATCGCGCGTTCCTGAGGGTTGATCAGCACCACAAGCTTTATCCTTTGTTTTATCCTTTTTAACACGTAACTTTCTGTATGGACACAATAACATCCGCTTTCAATACAGTAGGTTCCAGAATTTTTCTCCGCATTATATTCTTTCATAAGAATGGAGCGTTTGGTTGTGCTGAGTAAGGTCGAATTAAACAGCGTGCTTTTGGCATAGGAGGGGACATCATAATTTTCGGTCGAAACCGGGTGTTCCATGTATTAATGTGAGCACTGCCTGGTTCAGTCGTCCACTTCATGAGTCAAATGAGGGAGTACTATTGAGATATTCATTAATTCGCTATGGCAACCTTTCGTGAAAAGATCTGGAGAACTTTCTTCATTTGTTTCGTTATCTCGTAACCACGGTAGTTCGTGTGCTGCAAGAAGTTGGGTTTGAGCAGATGGAGTGTTCTGTCCACACTCACATATTGGAACAATTCCTTATTGGATGTGATTTTCTTTCGAATCACGATAGTTCAACGTTCCCAGGTGATCATCGCAGATAGTAGCCGTCTCCTCTCAATCGGTTTCCCTTCGGAAGTTGTTTCATAAACTACAACAGAAGCACATACTCGCTTTTATGAAACAGCTATCGTACACAAGGCCGCTTTTTTCAACAATTATGGACTTAGAGGAAACCATCAATTAGAAGACAACACTGCTATTACACTGGTTTAGTTACCAGCAACATTTCTATTACTATATTGTGGTGCTTGATCAACTGTATAGAAATTTTAGGAAAAAAAAACCTTACTAGGAGACCAAAAACGTTAGAAGAGTTGTTTCCTAGAACCATTTTATCTATTCAAAAATATTCATTTGGTATTCTAATTGACAGAAATTTTACATCTATATGGCCACACATCACATCTACTGTGCTGATCCCAGCGCTGCTTGTATTCGATTCGTTTTCATCGCATTCATCGTTCACAGGGGTCTTCCAAAATTTGGTGTTTTGTTTCTGCTGCTGCTTATGGATTTCCTCTTCTTTGTGAATATCGTTGAGTGCTGGTCGAGTCGATTCTACTTACACTCTCGGGGATAACCGATCCACGTGAACTGGAGGAGAGCGTTGGAGAAAGTGTCATACTAAAGCCTTTGCTTTCTGATCAACTGCATCACTGATCACTTCGTTGCTGCCTTCTAAACATATCATCATCATTTATTGAATAACTGGGTTTTTCGCCATGGGGTCAAATAGGCAACTGAAATTGTATACGAAGAAGACAATGCGCGGTTTGCCAGATTCCATATTTCGTTGTGGTTCTCGAAAGCAATATTTTTTCTTATGTAATTTTTGAACAAACTTTTCATGTCGGATTGATAGACGTTAATTCTTCTCTATAAATTCCGCTTCCATCTGTTTTCACATTACAGGTACTATCTGACACGTACGTGCGACAGAATTTTCGTTTGGCTTCAAGGGTACTACCAAGTTGGAAGTTTCGCGGATTAGACACCTATGAATTTAGCTCCGACTGTCTGCGAGCAGATCCTGCCGAGACACTAACGAACGGTTTCTTTGTGGCAGTTTTTGAAAGGATAGTCAAAAAAAATGTGACGGATATGCGAAAAGCCCGGAATCGGAGATATAAAAAGTGCTTTGAAAAATCTGGGGAGGCTGCAGGAACAAGGAAACGAAAAGTCGTTGTTGGCAAGAATAGTGACGAGGTTTTAGCCATTGAATCAGCGTGTAGAAAGAAAAAAAATAGGAAGCAGAGTCTAGTAAAGAATAAAGACTAGGTTTTCACTGTGCACCCATCAATATTGCTATTCGATATTTGGATCCTTACTGGGTGCTTACAAGTTTAGTTATTGAAATGTTTTGAGGAGCTCTTGCGTAAATTTTCCATTGTTTAACAATTTCCGTTGTTGTTGACTCAATAAATGCTTGATAAATTCTACTAGTTGGTTCTGTAGAGGTTAATTTCTGTCAGTTCCTTTAAGCGGTGGGAAGTGAGAAGAGGGCTCAAGGAAAATGCGACGAATGAAAAAATCGGCTTATACCCTAGAATTTCGTTCGTTGAGTCAAAATATATACTCACAGCTCTTCGCCACCTAGGCCACCGTTACGTTGTTTGAAAATTGTTTTCGAGGTCCTCCTTTCAAACTGGAGAGTTTGAGCCTCACCTCTTCCAAGTACATTTGCACATTTGCAATTACGTAATTCTTTGCATACCATCTCAATTCACCGGATATTTTGGCACATTTCACTTCTGTTTTTTTCTTTTTTTCCATGCTATTAGTTCTATAAAGTTGAAAATAGTGAGTAAGTTCGGACGATTTATTCATGAATTCAGATTTCGACGTAATCCAGGTGAAATTGCGCAGCTTCAATTTCGCATTTCGTCAGGTGAACGTTATAATCTTTCAATGCCGTATTGGTTTCAAAACGCCTGTAGGGGAGCAGAGAATCCTGTATGTGGGGAGGCTTGGGGAAACTTAATGATATCGACGATCACGACCTGGGAATCTCTTAAAACGTCTCTGAACTTCTGAAAACTGGAACTACTGGTTGCATAGGAAAGTGCACAAATATGTGAACTTTACTCCTCATGTGATTCGTTCTCTTCTTTTTTTGGTGCTAATATAATATATTGCTTTATATAATGTGCAATGATAATATTCCGTTGATCTAGTGGTTAGAATTCACGGCTTTCACCCGTAAGGCCCTGGTTCGATCCCCAGTATCTCGGAAGGCGAGTGTGGCGCAGAGGTCGGAGGCGCCGTGCTAAACACATGGGATCGATTCCCGTGTCCTCGGCCCACCAAGCCTTCCATCTCTCTGTGGTCGACAAATTGGTACCAGACCTACCTAGGGAAATTGCGGCACTATTCGATAGATCAGTAGGCTACCGCGAGTCATTGTAAAGGTCAGATATGCATTTAGTCACCTCCAACGATGCTCTGTGAAGTCAAATGCATTTCACATCCCTAAGGGATTGATCAACTCCGGGAGCTTTATCCTTTCAATAATAAATGATGTATGATGTAATATTTGATACTTTCCTAATTGTGCGCAGCAGTTGTGACTGGACCGTCAAAAGTGTTTGAAAAAATTTATTTCAACCACAATCATACTTCAGTACTTGTAATAAAAATACGTTGATGATAGCCATTTTTTTGAAATAAAATGAATTCTACTGAAAAGTCGCCTGCAGGTATCTACGATTTAGAAGCCTCTTGTGGCCGCAATGTAGTCCTTCGTGAACGTTTCCAAATAGGGCGTGATACTATCATCTAGGTACTTTGTCTTCTTTAAATACAACAGCAAGACCTGATGGATGTAGAGGTATTGGTGCTCCGTCTAAAAGTGTACTGGTTTCTGTACGTTTTTTAAAATGAAATTCCTCAATGGAAAACCCTATGGCGCAGATCAGTGAGAGAATGATTTTTACATTTGCCAAATTTTCTAACACCTTTTAACGTAAATCGAAGCTTTTGGATTCGAAATTAATAAGCTCGAAAAGTGTATACTATGCATTTGAAAACTAAGATCTTGTTTCAGCAATTACTAGCCTAAGTTATACAACAGGTACCCATGATGGCAATGTGCTTGCTAATGATTGCTAGGATAGAATTATATCAGTACGAGAACTAAACCTGGATACTGTTGTTTCGTTGCTTTCGCAATTCGACAAGATAAGTAGAAATCTCCAGCAGTGGTGCCGGCTGATGAAGAAGTTCCATCGCGTGCTGAATGAGCACGATTGATCCAGTTCGTCCGATACCAGCCGAACAATGGACGATGATTGGCGTTCTGATGAAAATTCGTCATTTCACGCATAGTATTCTCAACCAGATCGTATTAATAAGGCTCCTAGACAAAGTGTAGTTTTTTCATGCCAACAACGTTGACTATTCATCAAGATACGGGTTTTTAAAAATTTCACGTCAGTCATGTTCTGTCATAACGAAGATTTTTCTATTTAATTTTGATTGAAAGAAGGGGAAGTTGAAATATTAAAAAAAGTGTCCAGCAATGCCCACTGGATCGAGCTCCGTTTCGAGTCCTTCCTCGGTATCATAGAACCATCCATCCTTCTGGAGATCGTATTGCTACTGGACCTATTGGAGAGGAGATGAAAACTATTATTTGCTACATCAGTTGGCCACCTCAAGTCACTGTATAAACGAGAAATCCATTCCATAACCTCTACGATTCTCGGTGAAGCCGAATGCACGACACACCAAATCTATTCCACGTTGCTTAGCTCCGAGCGTAGGCTATTAAAAAAACAATGAACAGGCTACAAAATAATGGGGTAAAGAGTGCCACGGATTGTGTTTTAATATTAACTGTAATTTACTTTGCAGTCAAAGGTGTATTTGGCAAGAATTTTTCATTTGGAGACAGAACGCACGTGTTTTCCTTCAATTTCGAGAGTAGTGCAATAGGCGCGAGGTCCGCTTCAGGTACGCCTCGATCTGGCCAATCCATCCAGTGATAGTGGAGGCAAGTGTGAGTTGGGTAATTGGGGATGGACACCTCCAGTTGTCGTACCATCACTTTAATTTTCGTTTCAAATGGAAATGGAAACTGAAAGAAGCGATTTGAGGGTAGTAGTTGTAATAGAACTAACCGTAGAGCTTGCTAACACAGTAAGCATACTGAAACAGTGAGAACAGTTGGGCGCTATTCTGTGAAACAACCAGTTATAAGGAGCCCGTACGGTGCACATCCGTTGCTGGTTTTGTAGGCCAAGTCTCATCCAACGACTATTGTGTAGTCCATGTCTACCAAATTTTTCAACATGATTTGATTTATGATTACTTTCATGAACTGGGTGCAGCGGAGGGGCTGTGTGGCGCATTGATTAGAGGTGTATAGCAATACACTATGGCTCGGTCGCGGGTTCGAACCTAGACCCGTGTTTACTAAGCCGCCATTCTTCTTCGGTAGGTGATACCATACTTGTCTGAGAGAATAGTAGTACAGACGTCATACGTCGCTAGGTCACCGCAATTCATTACACGAGCCAAATACACACAATTATCTCTAAAGATGCTTGATGAAGTCGAATGCATGGCGCATCCTTCAGGGATTATTGATCAATGCCAAAAGGTTCATCCTTTTCTAAGTTAGATTGAATGCCTTCCAACGCTGACTGAACTCCCTGAAGAAATACATATGGCCCAGTATGTCGGAGCTATGGGAACTAATATATACCAAATGGGAGAAGTGGTAACAATCCTTTTTGAATGAGCAAAACTGTTGTAGTAAGCGGAAAACTGATAAAGATTTCTAGGGTGAAACTATCGGATTTATATGTTTACACCTGCTCTTTTGCCTTTACTTGAACGGTCACGTCTCCTTCGAAAGTGAGTGATGCACCTTCTTCAGTAGGAAAGTACTCGGCGCATTTTTTAGCATTCTGAAAATATCCGCCAAAGTATTTCGATGACAGCGAATCACTTATTAGCTCGTATTTATTTATAGCATTCTTGCTATATCGTTCATGGCCACACTGTTTTTTTACGTATGCTTTATTTTTGTCTATTTGACTGAGTAAGGGTGTGTGTGGCGCAGTGGTAGGAGGCGCCTTGTAATACAAATTGGATTGGTCTCCGCCCCCAAGCCTCACCAACCCTTCTATGCCTCTGGGGTTGGCAGTTTGGTACCGGGCTTGTCTGTGAGGATAGCTGCACTGGTTTGCTACATCGGTAGGTCACCGCCACTCGTTGTGAAGGCCATGTAAGCGTTCAGTCACCTCCAACGATGCTTAATGAAGTTGAACGCATGGCGCATCCCTCAGGGGATTGATTAACACCGAGAACTTTATCCGTTATTTTTTTTATCCTATTTGACTGATTAGAAGAGTGTTTCTCTAAATGATTCTAATTATCGTGATTTGATTCGATTGTTGTCTAAAGGTCTGTGAAGTCATCCGTACTACAGAGTTATTTGAGGAATTATATTATATTTGGGGATTTGAGTTCACTTACTCTACAACACAACATTCTTTTTACAAATAAATTTCTAAAAGAAGGTGTGGGAATACACATAGAACGGAACCGAGGAATGTCATTTCCACAAAAGAGTGGGACTTTTTGTGACAAATTAGGAGACAAACACAGAATATACACGATATTTATGAATTTCACCATATTTCGCTCCAGTTAGTCTGACTTATTTTTCTGTCTAGATGAGGATTCTTTACTCCTTTACATTCTTCACACGTAGCATGAAGCTGTTGTTTTGCAATCTTTCCATGATGATAAAATCAGAAAACGACTAATGGGATGCCATGTTTTAATGGTAAATGAGGATTAGAAAGTTGAAGAAGAAGAAGATAGGATCAGAGAGAATGTAAATATGAGATGTGGAAGTGAAATAGGAAGTGAGAACGTGGATGTGGGATTTCTGTGAAAGAAAGTGGATCTAGAGATAGCAAGAACGTTCACGAGAAACAGACATTTTTTAGAAGGGTTGCTACAGTATGACACATTCGTTAATGTGAGTATTTTGAACGTTTGAATTGAGGTCGACTAGCATTTCGTTACATACGAGAGACCTTAGACCAATGTTGTTTCCAAATGGATCCACTCGCAGCGTCAAAGGTTTCACTTGGTTGTTCATCACGATGTCCTTCCCACTTATCCTTCTTATGGATGTGTTTCATGCAGTGTGCAATTTTTCAATGTATACCATGAAAACCAAATCGAGGAGAGCCGTAATTGAAGTAATACGCGCGAATAGAAAACATCTTACGAATTTTTACCTCCTCTCATTCAATGGTCGCCATACACTTTCTTTACTCTCAGACACGTAATGCTGCCCTACTCGATTTAATGAAAACCGTCACTTGAAGTATCTAACCTGCTCCACAAAGTTGCACAGCATGAGAATCGCTAACGATTTCTCCTGAACCACCATATACCAAAAGTCAGGACAGGTCTTCGGTAAAGGAGCCTAAAATTGTTTGAGTAACTTAGCACTTACATGACAACGTGCCCGCGGTGGTCCGGCTAGACTCATGAGCAACCATACCTGTGTACAAATGAAGCGTTTTGGGCTGACTGGTGTCGATACGTAATTGGCGTGGATGTATGAAACTGGTCCGATTTTAATCACTACTCGATCGTTGTCCAAACATCCAACATCCTGTGCACTTATTGACTTTGCAACACGAAAACGTTTCCACAAATCGTATTAAAGATGTATGAGTGCTCGTAAAAACTGCGCTACCTTGTAACGATTTCTGCCTTGTGGGTTTTGTGCCACAAACTCAGTCATTTTCGTGAAATCGTTCATACGTTTCATAGATTTGAATTCGGCAATCAAACCATAAACACCTTTTTTCAGCGTTTCTTCGACAAACACTTTCACCTGCAAGTAAACTTATCTTTTTGTCTTTTTTTATGGTTTTTTGTTCTTTGCTAACCATGCCCTAATTGGGAGGCCTGCTTTAAAAATGATGTTACTGTTTTGAATCCTTTCCTTACTACGGTAGATTCGTGCGTTTTCATTAACTTCTCAGACATGATTCCGCAAAGTTGGCTTCTTGAAATACTCCGACGTTTGTACAGTCGAAAAATTGCGTACAGATTAAAAGTTGGCGCTTTTTCTTGACGCATAGAAAGTGATCGAAAAGTACTCTTCTCTGTAAGTACGTCGACCTTATTGTTAAACTCTCTAGTACATCTACTATAAATCTGAAACCATGTTATTTAGTCTACGTTTATGCCCAGGGAAATGCAGTGGCTGGAGGTGACCTGCTATAGTACCACGTATAGCTGCTGGTCGCCTCCGAAACCGATCATGTGAGCTTACCGTCCCTCGGCAGTAAATTCATACCAGATCTGTCTGCAAAAACTACCTCAGACCCATAGACACCTGCAGCACCCCCCTGGACAAGACCTGCGAGCGTTCTAATAGAGCCATCCTAAGGTTCTGAGGAGAACAATATCGACCGACGGTCACCAATATGCATAAAGAAGACGATATTTCAAAGCTGAGATCAAACCAACTCGTGGCATGTAAATAAAGAAATTTAGCCCATAGTTGCCTTTAGAATCAAATGTTGTATCACCTAAGCTGTTATCATTCCTTGAAAGTGGAACACAGCAAATTTAGAAACCATAGTGGTTAAGTACTTTGCGCATACTAAGGTACACTATGTAGGATAATTAGAAGTCAAACTTTTGATGAGGTTTAGAGAATAATGGCCATGTTGTCATGAGAACCATTAAGAGGAGGCTCTACTAATACAGACACTTAAGGTGACTGAAGCACACACCTAGGAGACGGAATGCGCTAGAAGACATAGTTTATTGAGTGGTCAGTTAAAGAAAAGTGCTACTACGAAAAAAGACACTCGTACCCAAGTGAAAGGGAAGAAGTAATCAATTTGTTGGTCTTTACTACTACATATTGATTTATTGATCACGACATGAGTTCTACGCCATTGGTGTTTTATACGATGTTTTCGATGACGATTTTTATATGTTCATAAAATGTTCCTGTCGAAAGTCGTGAAGTCACCGTCTCGTTTATTTATGTGACTGTAGAATATCGAAACTGTTGAACCTGCAAACGCTTCGCTGTTTTTGTTTGCTTTTGAACAGGTTCCTGAGCTGATACTAATCCCACCGAAGTGCGGGTCGACATGCTAAAAGAGTAGAACTACAGCTCTTGTTGCCACTTCGTTTACATCTCATAAAACAGAGTTGGATATTATCTTGGATTCTTATGCTTGTTTTCTAAACATGTCGTTGACATTACCATAGACGTCACATAGAAGTTGCTTTCCTACGAATCTATAAACCCGTTTCAGTGATGCCGAGTTCGCGTATGGACATAGAATAAAAGGATCCTTTCACTAGCATTAACGATTTCCTTTTCTTTCCTTTTCCATAGTGTACACATGTACTGTAGTTCACTGGCCTTACAACCGCTAATTCGAGTTTTACAGGATTGAATAAGGATAGATATAGTATTCAGATGGAAAATTAAAGGTCTTCATCATTAAGTGAGATATTACTCAAAATTCTCGACGAACAGCATGTTCTGAGACAATTCGTATGCTTCAGAACTTAATACAATTTCTAGTGAAACAATGAATGGAAGGTTCTCATTGAAGATGATTGGCTAAAGCAGAAGCTGACTCTTTTAGAGAATGAGGCTGTAGTTATGGTGGCACCACCTCTCTGTGATAACCACACAGTCCAAATTCAATCATAATGACGTGGTAAATAAAATATACCATCCTTATCGTGACCACTTACCTACGTATTACTTCAGACATAGATCAGTGATTCTCACTTCGAGGTGAATGCAGTCAACGTGTAGGTAAAGGATAAAAAAGCTCTCGGCGTTGGTGATTTCCTGAGAGGTGCGCCATGCATTCGATTTCATTAAACATCGTTTGAAGAAGATTGAATGCATGTCTGGCCTTTACAATAACTCACGGTGGCCTACCGATGTATCGAGCCAGTGCTGCTATCCTCCCAGACAAGTCTGGTACGAATTCGCCAACCTCGGAGGGATGGAAGGCTTGGTGAGCCATGGATGCAGGGATCGATTCCACATGCGTGTTGCAGGGCCCTGTTGCCCGACCACTGCTCCACACGCGCCATAGTCTTTAGATATTAAACCAAATATGAATTGCTCCATAATCACTATAACATATCAGGGCATTCATTTATATAATCACTGCTGTAATAGATGACAGCGAACATCAAGGAAACTACCTCAAAGGGCAGACAGCCTTGGAATGCAGGTAGGTTCAATGGATCTCCATAATTGAGGAACCCACATTAAACCGTCAGTCACTAGAAGATATATTCTGCGTGCCTGACTGGAAACTCTCAAAAGAGGAAAGAACTAAAAGAGTGCCTAAGGAAGCAACTGTAGAACCTGTAGAAGTTTCCACTGTTATGGACACTGACTTGGCTTCAACAATATCATTTATCTGCGAAACCGAGGTATAGAACTTTAGCAACGAAAACCTCACTATTTCTGAAATTTCGAGTTAATCCTTGTGGTCACCGTACTCTTAGATTTAGAAAGATGAATTAAGAAAATAACGTTATGTAACTTTCGATTTATGTATTCTATGTTAAAGAGGGGATAAGGTGGAAAAGAAAGGAAGTGAAGGTCAGACGCCAATCCTGAGTTAGATGTCCGAAACATATAATGACAACGACGAAGACGACAAGGTGCGGACATTATGCTGGCACTGACAAGCAATGTACACCTACACATTGTTAAGTATCATTAATCACTCTAAACTCACATAATTCATTTTGTGCAGGTAGGTTAACAGAAAAAGAGACCACGATGAGGGTTTAGTCAGGCGAAACGATAGTCGAGGTGGAAACCGGGGAATATACCGTTATCAACTAACTCATATAAGCAAATGAAGAAGGCAGAAACATCACAGATACTTCAGAGAGGCACTCACGCTTCCTGTGACGGCTTTTTCGTTTTCATTTCGGAACATTCCTCTACTGTTTTTTGTTTGGCTCCTTTAGGTCTCGTTACACGACTCGGCTTTTTCCTTGGTCTTGGAGCTCTAAACATCTCTTAAAAATACATTTCATGACACAGGCAAATCGTTCCAAGTTCAAAACACGAACGTTACATCCTCTCTTGATGTCGATGTGCTGTCAGATTTTTCTAAAAACACCTATTTTGCCAGATATCTTCAGTGCCAATCTGCCAACAATAGTCTTTAAAATCTACTTTGAGTTATTTTGTTTAAACGAAAAAAAAAACGCTGATGAATCCAAATATGTCACTATGTCTACTTAATTTTAAAGGGTGTGATTAATGTTACCCATAAAAGTCATAATCAAAACCAACCGGCTTTTGAAGAAGCCCACCTGAAGAAGAACATTAGGTCTAGTAAAATGAACACCACTGGAGGCATGAAGATTATTTATACTCATTTAAGAATTTTATCATGTTAACTTATATTATAAGCATTTTTCTTTGCTTTCCTAATCTTAACCATTTGAAGGGTGACCAACAATCTCAACGAACAAGGCTTTCGTCTACCAATCTCATCGACAGTTGGTAGTGCTAGTGTATTCACCAACATGAGCATAGTAATGAACATAGGGTTTCGTATTTAGAAAACTGACTAATCGAGCAGATACGGTTAAAACGATGCCTACTTACACTAGCTGCCGTAATCTTGGCCATCTACGCCCAATCATCAGGCTGCGACAAACAGGCTATCAGCACGTTCTGTGGAGATTTGGAGAAGTCTTGCAGAGGAGATCATACCTTCTTTGGAGTCATCATTGATAATCTAAACGCTAAGACTGGATCCAGAAGATTTCCTGAAATGCTTCATACCGGGGCCCACGAATTGAGACGGAAGAAACATGTTGAGCGACTGTCTGAATTTACTATGACAAAGAACATCCATGGTAAGTAGTAATTCCAAAAACCGTCATCTCCGTGATTGATATGTAAATCATCCGACGGAGAATATCACAACGAGATCTATATTTCGAAACCGACCTTCCCTAAACCTCGGTGTGACAAATCAATATGTATTCTTTCTTGATAAGCTTGCACGAGGTT